>CM033424.1:187646515-187764868 GCA_019425775.1 Rafetus swinhoei | reverse complement strand
CCCCCCCTTCCACTCCTACATTTCTGTAGTTCTCTGATTCTGTCCTTAGGGGTGAACTGAACTCTACACCTCTCACTGGTCCCTATTGAAATTCTCCTATTTTTTTAAAAGATGAAAAATGTCATGTACAACATACCTACTATTACTGGTTTTTTAAAACATTTATTACAGTAATGAACTTCCACAGATCATCTTCCAAGTGTGTGTGGGGGGGGAGGGGGAGAAATATTTAAAACGCTATATATAGCCCAAACACTACCCCAGAAAGTGCCCCTGAATTTACATTGATGTCATTGTATTAAAAGACTTGTAAAAGATATCTGCATAGCATGCATGAGATCAGTGTCTGTACACACAGTGGAATGGTAACTGTAATGACTAAAACACCTTCCAGACAAATATACTTTTAGGGCAACATAATAGTTTGAGTATGAATACATTATGAAATATACCTTAATACAATGGCAGTCATTTGACTTCGTTTGCCAGTAATGTTATAGATGCAGCCATGCAACTGAAGGGCTGTGCTTCTGTTCATTCCAACAGCTGAATAAGCACATACAGGTGTTGTGTGCCAAAGTGGTATGAAAAGAAATTTTCCCCCTTGGTTTGCATGTCCACTGTCATGACTAGTTGGCTTAAGAATCTGAAAATATATAAAAAGTTTTGAATTTGAGTGACAATTGAACTATAACATGAAACTTAATTTCCCATTTCCAGGGTGAAAAAGGACCAATGGGGTCACCAGGCTCACCAGGCTCTAAGGGAATCCAGGTAAGAACCCATGTAGACAAAGGGATTAAACATGCAAGGACAATGCTTGATACTAATCCAAGGTAGAGAGAATGATCTCAGAATCCATACGTTTACTATTGATCACGCTCTCCACCAGCCTCTTTGCATTGCAGGAAAATGAGAGAAATAAATCTCTGGTAGACTGCCCTGAACAGATTACAACTAACAGTAGCCCCTGATTCCAGATGAACTCTTCCCTCTTGAACAGAACTATCCAACACAACTGATGGACTATCAGAGACAAAAGAGCTTCCTCATTTCTTTCAGATTCAGAACCTGCTGCAATACTTTCCAGTTTTGTCCCCCAATTTTGGCTAATGACAACTTCTGTGCTTCTTTTTTATTCTTCCACAGAAAGAGAAATTCTGTACAGACAAGTTTTCATTAACATACTCTTTCTTGTGGCGTGGTGTGGCAGAGTAGCAGGGTTACCTGGCACCTGTGTCTGTCCCAGCCTCCAAATTACCCAGAGATCCTTGTGCTGGTCCAACATCTTCTATTTTCAAATGGATTGTCACCACCTTCATAATATATATAGCTCCTATAACATGCATGGGAGAGCAAAATTTCTCTCTCTCCCTCCCCACTTACTATTTCCTTCCTCCTCCCCTCCACTTCCTTCATTTGCCTATTTGTGAGCTCTAAAGGCTTTAATTAGCATTTCTGCCCTGGCCAACCCACAAAATTAAACACAACACTGCTTAATCCATTCTGCCTTGCTTTGTTGGAGCTGCTGTGAGCAGCCTTCCTTGCCTGCTACTCTGTCATAAGCAGGTATAAATAAGAACAGACTAATGAGGGTGGAACCTTTCCCACTGCATTTTGGGAAATGTCTTTAAGCAGCACTGTCAAAACACATTTTATAAACACATCTGTTATTCTAGGCGGACAGGGCCTGAATGTTTTAGGCCTTCTCTTGGCACAGCAAGATTGAAGTGTGAGTGCAGGAGCAAAATGATAGCAAAGTAATATCCCAACACATCCATCATCACCTTCACGTTTGCTTTGCTCTCAGTCACTGTGCTAGCATGTATAGTAACATGAGCACATCACAGAGCATTGTGTGAATATCGAATTATCAAGGAAAAACCTAACAAATAGTTGCCACCACTTCTCTACTACTGTCGTTTAATTGAGAGTGATAACTGGGGTCTAACAAACATCTGTCTTGTCTTGTATCAGGGACCAAATGGTCGAAGAGGAACCCGGGTTTACAGGTAAGTTTAATTAATTTCCCATGTCTACAGTAGGGACGTAATTATTGGATCAAACAATTAACCGGTTAAATAATTAAAATTGTACTGTTTAATTGCTTGACCATTGGTGGGCCAGTGCAGGGCAACCGGAGCTGAAGTCCTACCAGAGCCGCAGTCCTGCTGTGTTTGTGGGCCATGAGTCCTTCCTGTGAGGCACGGCAAGGCGGCTCCAGGCCAGAGTGCCTGCCATGCATGGGGCTGTGGCTCTTCCACCATGACCCGTGTCTTGCCTACTGATTGGCAGAGCACAATCATGGCCAGGGTCCCACCTGCCTGCCACACAGCCAGAGCCCTGGCTGCCACCCCCACATGGCCAGGGTTCCGCTGGCTGGCCAGCCTGTTACCACCAGAACTGCTCCACCCTGGAGCGACTTGCCATCCACTGGGGTTTGGGTGGGGTCTGGTTAACTGGCTGCCCAGCAAGAGTTTCAGTAAGTCTAATGCCTGACTAGTTAACCTTTTACATCCCTGATCTGCAGTAGGATTATTGTTAGTTGTCCTGCCTTCTAAAATATTTGCAACAGAAGTCCAATATTTATTTTAGATGTGTTAGGATAGGCAAGCAGGATTTGTGCCTTTTCTCAGAGAATTAGTCTCAGCGACTTCAGTGATACTACTTGTGGTCCTAATACAGCAATGCATATGCTGCAAAATTCCCATTGACGTTAATGAGAGCTAATAGCTGATAGTAAGAAGTAAAAGGAAATTTATCCATCCAGCTAGAAGAAAAGGAATGTTGTCCTTTTAAGGGCTCTCTTTAACAGAGGGTGGGGAGGAGGGTTGTTAAAGGAGAGTAGAGATGGATAGAAAGGACAAGGAAGACTTTAGAAGCAAGTTTTTGTAGCAGAGTAATTAAAATTAAAGTGTGTATTTTAGATAAGGGTAGTTGAAGAATTTATTTAAAAAACTATAGGTCTGAAGATCCAAGCAAAATCTGGCAGGGCATGCTGGTAGAGTCTTGACAGACTGAGCTAAGAAATGACAAGAGGTGTTCAATGCCAAATAAATTATATTAGAGATTGAAAATATCCTACTGTTCTCCTGGCAGACCAGTTACTATTATGATCACTTGAGAAAATTACTATAAGAAACTCTCTCTTAACGCAGGCAGAGGAAGGAGAGGAAGGTCCAAAAGGTTCTGAAGGCGAACAAGGATTTCGAGGATCCCAGATGAATATTAACATTCATATAGATATTTTTGAGGAAAAGGAGAACTTGAAATACAAAAGAGAAATGAAAAGTCTGTGCAAAATGTTATGGCTCCTGTCCAGACTCACATAAAGCACAGCCAGTGTGTACGGGAATATATTGTTGGTGGCTCTGAAGCACCAGCAGCATAGATTTGAATTGGTCATAGCATAGTAAAGCAGAAATAATGTAAACTTCTCACACAGCTCTATCCATGCACCTCTTTCCTGGCTTGCAACACCTTTGATGTTCCAGTGCTGCCCCTCTGTTGAAGAAATAATGGCCAAGTATGACTTCACTGGATACTGATCACTGTTTTCTGTGGTCCAGAGAGGAAACTTCTTCCTCATGTTGATGAGTGAACCAGTGAAACACCTCGTGTAACCAGTATAATTAAAGGATGTACGATCTGGCCCTGTGTGATTTTAGAACTATATTAGGTCCCTGCATTGTAAATGTGGATATAGATTCGCTTTTGCAGGTACAAGGACTACAAATTGAAGAAACTGTTCTAGGGATTTCCTTGAAAGTAACTCCTGGTGAGGCAACTGCACTAAGGATATTAAAATGCAGTTAATTGACTAGTGAATGGAATTTCCCAGTGGGGCTTTTGTACATTTCAAAGGAGGAATGCGGAACTCTGCATACAGCCTGGGACCAGCGGGAAGTCCCACTGACTCTGGGCTACACCGGGTGCCTGCTTTGAAATGCTCAAGAGTCCCCAGCAGGGTTCCAAGGAAGTGCCACGGGGACCCAGAATCAGCTGGGGACTCCCCAGATGACCCAGGCTCTCCGGCTGCCCCTTTGAAAGGTGCAGTGGTGGCATTTAAAGGGCAGTTGCTCCCACTGGCAATTGCTCCCTGGAGGCCACAGTGGCAGGACCACTGGCTGACAGGGCTCCCCTCCCTGTTGTCTGGTGCTGGGGCTGGGGCTGAGGGTCCGGGGGTGGAGGTGAGTGGCTTTGGCTTTGGGGCAGGGGACCAGTTATCATGTCCAGTGGCTGGCAACATGCTGGCAACATGCAGAAAGGTGCAGAGGTGGCATTTTAAAGGCAGCTGCCGCACAGCTGATCAATAGATCAGCTGTGCGGCAGCTGCCCTAAACGCCACCTTGGGGTTTCAAGTGGCAGAGCTGCTGTGTGGCGCTGCCACTTTGAAATACCCACCTTTGCTGCCCTATCTATAAAGGAAGCAAAGGGGGATATTGACTAGTCAACTAGTCAAAATACTGTCCGATAAGCAAATGATTATTGGATAATCGACTAGTTGACTTATATAAAATGCTAAATGGTGTTATTTCATAAGGCAGGGTATTTTTGCATTTATAATACATGAATTTGTGTGTTAACTGGATTTTCTGTGTCATATAATTTCTAGGGACTAAGAGGAATTGAAGGTGTGAAAGGAGAGAAAGGAACAGAAGGAAATAAAGGTCTTCAGGTAAAAATACTCTGGGAAATTCATTTAGGATTCTACTCAGTGTGTGGAGACTTCCATTTTACTGTTTTGTTGCATTCTTTGTTTAGAAATCCCTGTACAGTTTGTCGTGATGTTCAACCAGAAAAAGAGAGATGTATTAATAAGAAATCAAGGAATAAACTTAAAAAACAACAAATAGTCTGGTAGCACTTTAAAGACTAACAAAACATGTAGATGGTATCGTGAGCTTTCGTGGCACAGCCCACTTCTTCAGATTACCAAGTGTCGGATGTCCAGAACCAAATGTTAAAGATCTCAGAGCCATGACAAACGACCATATATTATAAGAAAATATGCAATAGCTATATCACAATCTATTTCTATCATATCGTGGCCCACCAGTTTATTTAAAGGTTCATAAGCATGTGTATGTATATGTTTGCCTAAATATCATGAAACACAGATTAAAATAGTGTTTTAAAATCAACTGCTCAAGTGTTAGAAAATGCCAGAACTTTTGCTTTATTCTAGCACTAGAGGATTAACCCAGCATTGCTCAGGTTCTTGTGGGGGCTCAGGGCAGGAGCTTGGGGCTGAAGGAGCTTGGGGCTCAGGGCTGGGGTTGGGCAGTATGGGGAGGGCAGAGTATGGGGAAGCCAGAATCAGGGTAGTGTGGAGGGTGCAGGAGTCAGAGCAGGGGGCTGGAGGCTGTGGGGGGCTCAGAGCAGCCCCACGGCTGGCCAGGGCTATGCTGCCTGGCTAGTAGCTGCTGTCTGGGGGGTGGCAAAAGAGGCATTGCAGCAGGGGTTGCAGACTGTTCAACTCAGGCCATTGGCTACTTTCCGGAGGCTGCCCAGCCCTGGCTGGGTGGCTGTTCCTCTGCTCCAACTGGCGATTGCTCCCTGGAGGGCCACAGTGGCAGGACCGCTGGCTGACAGGGCTCCCCTCCCTGTTGTCTGGGGCTGGAGCTGAGGATCCGGGGGTGGAGGTGAGTGGCTTTGGCTTTGGGGCAGGGGGCCACTTATCATGGCCAGTGGCTGGCAACATGCAGAGCCATGCCCCCAGCTGGTCACTCTGCAGTATAACTGTCCCCTTGCACTTGGTGCCCTCTTTGATCACTCTGGAGCATAACTGCCCCGCTATCAGACCCTTCCCTTTCTGTGTTATGGAAAAGAATCTGATTCCAGGCTCATCCCATTATCCCGGCACAACCAAAATCCTTCCTTGCTTTGAGTTAGGGTATGTCTACACTTGCAGCCTATTTCGGAATAGGGCTGCAAATGTATGCATTCGGAATCGCAAATAAAGCCCGGAATTTAAATATCCCATGTTTGATTTGCATCTTCGGCCGGTCTCCATTTTTAAATTTACAAGTCTGGACTAACTGCCCGCGTCTACACACGGCAGGGACCCGGTATATTCGAATTAAAGCTCTATTCTGAACTACCTGTTATTCCTCCTGCAAGGAGGTTTACCAGGTAGTTCGGAATAGGTTCTAATTAAGTAAATCGACAGAACAGAGGAGTTTTTATGCGGTGTAGGTATTCCTCTTTCTACGAGGAACAACTCCTTTTTGCGGAAGAGCTCTTGAGCAAAAAGGTGTGTGTGACAGGAATAGGGATTTTTTGCGCAAGAAGACTGAAGAGGAAAAAGCACAGTTGCCCTGGTGACCATTCTGTCCATACCAATCAATTCTTACTTGCGAGAGAGCATCCAGTCAGTCTGGACCCTCTCTTGTGCAAAAACGCATCGCTTTTTTTATGTGCTTTTGCAGTGTGGATGCACTCTTCTGCAAGAAGCCTGTAATATAGGCATAGCCTGAGTCTGAACCACAGTACAGCCATAGAAGAAACTCTATTAGGGAGATCCCTGAAGCTAAAACTGCATCTTCTCCTAATTATCTCTTGTATGCTTCATTAAGGCCATATATCTTCCAGTATATTTGTATTCAAAATATGTGGTTACTGTAGGACAAAATAAAAATAGAGACAGAATTCTGCTTCTTTTTGTGATGGGAGAGGGAAACTCCCATTTAAATCAATATGATCCACATAAACCTGCTAAAGAGCAGTTGGAGATTGCATCCATGTAACAAAAGGCAGAATTAGACCTTTTTGGTTTATATATGACCAATGTATAAACTGTGTGAATGAGAAACCTGAAGTAACTTTAGATAATTTTTTATGAATGAAGAATAGGTTTTAAATCTACAGTATAATCACTTTATAGACCCAACTTTGTGTGTCTAGAATTGAGAATGCAATGTTTGCTGGGTCCTCAAACATAATCTGTACCAATCAAACTAGTGAGTACCTTCTTCTTATACAATGTTGCTACCAGGCTGGTAGGAAAATAAATGCTTGATTGAAATGTGAAGCAATGAATCTAAGTGTTATTTATGTTGACTGCTTTCATTGCCCACCAGACGTCTATGGGAAAGCAGAGCTGGCAACGTTCAGACAAGACTGTTGTTATTCTACATGGAGGGCTAATGTGGCATTACTTGTTGAAGCTGAGACACTGAACATCATTATAGGGTTGGGACAAAAAAAAAAAAAAAAAAAGCAGCAGTAGTAAAGTGATTTTTCTCTAAAGTCTCACTAGACATCATATGTTCATGTAATTTCAGGGAAATCCAGGAACTGTGGGCCCAAAAGGAAGTCATGGCAATCCCGGAATTGGAGGAAATAAACTAGGTTTCATTTCTTTAGCTACTTTTGTTGTTTCTAAAAGTTCATTTGTTTATTCCTTTAGATTGCAGCTTGTATAGTAATGAGTTGCCTAAAGAGATTTTTCAGTCCCTGTGGTTTAAAAAAAAAAATTTATTCACAAGAGTTGAGATCATTTTAATTGCATTTAACAGGGGAACCTGGTGTTCCTGGACAGAAAGGACCGAGAGGACCATCAGGTCAACGGGGGATGCAGGTTTGTATTTTATTCTCTTGATGTGCAGAGAGTGGCCAACATCGAGTCCTTAGTTTATAAATCGCCTGTCCAGTTGCTTCTCTCTGCCCTCAAGGCATTTGGGTTGCTACACAGACAATTAAAATTAATATAGACATTAATAGCTGGAGTATAACACGGTCAGAAAAAGTAGATGATTTTAAATGGTCTGCCCACAGGGAGAAGATGGCAATGTTGGATATGGTCAACCAGGAAAGAGAGGAGCAAAGGTAAACACAAAAAAGAAACAATAAATGAAAACTTTAACTTCTTTTTACATTGCTTTAATGGGAGTAAAAGCTGCGGGGGGGAGAAGGAAGAGGGGGTGTTTCATTATCATCCCTGACTGTAAAGCCTGCAATCTAATCCCCACAGACAGGGTTCAAGAATCCACCCGTATGGATCATATTGAAAAATTAGGGCCGGAGGTTGTAAAGTCACAGGAGAGGGCTGATTGTTGTTTTATTTGTCCATCATGCCATATGTACCTATGTCAACATAGAAACATTAGAAAATAAATTGTAAACTCTTAAAGTGAGAGGAAAAGCAGTGATAACCCTAATTAGTCTGTATTGTAGCATTATTGTAGTTTTTCTGTAACAAGATTTTAATGCTGTCCGTACTCAGGAAGATGTTGCTCTTGCCCCAGGGGGTTCCAGTGTAAAAGGATAAGCAACACACGAAAGGTGCAGGCAGCGCCATAACTAGCTAATTTGGTGCCTGAGGCAAGAATATAAAATTGCGCCCCCTCAGTTTGAAAAAGATGTGCCCTTAAGGAAACGGTGCCCGTCCTCAGTGCCCCCTCAGCTATGCACCCGAGGGAAGTGTCTCACTCGCCTTGCCCTTGTTATGGCTCTGGGTTCAGGAGAGGAATACAATCAGATTATATATCCTTCCATAGATATATTTTATATAGTATATATCTGTTTTACAGTCAAATAAATTTACATCTACTATCATTAGGAAGGAGGCTGAGGGAGGCCCAAGCTAGGTCTCAGCCTTGTCAGCAGGGAGCTCTGGGCAGGCGTCTGTCTCCCTCAGAGGCTGGGCCTTGACTGAGCTCCCCTGGCAGGGTTCTTATAGCCCTAGCCCTGCCCCTTGGCTTCTGGTCAGGTGAGTGGGCGGGGCTAGGCTGGGCCCAAAATGGCTCCCGGAGGGGTTCCTCCGCCTCCGGCTCAGTGGGCGGCCACTCCACCCCACTACATCCCCTCTCCCCCCCCCCCCTTAAGTCCAGTTCCCGGCCTCTGGGACTGGGCCTTTGCTCCTATGCAATGCGGGACAGTGCATCTACATTTGTGTTGTCCTTCCCTGCCTGGTGTTCCACTGTAAACACATATGGTTGTAGGGACAAGTACCAGTGCATAATGCGGCTGTTGGTATACTGCATTCTGTGGAGCCATTTTAGGGAAGCATGGTCCATAGAGAGATTAAAAGAGTCTCCCAAGAGGTAATATCTTAGTGCCTCAACGGCCCACTTTATTGCTAGGGCTTCCTTTTCAATTACGGTGTACTTACGCTCTCGGGGGAACAACTTGCAGCTAATATATAGGACCGGATGTTCTTCACCTTCAATCTTCTGGGACAGTATGACTCCCAGGCTGCAGTCAGACGCATCTGTCTGAACGATAAAAGGTCGTGTAAAGTCCGGGCCGAACAACACCTGCTCTCGGCACAGGGTATCTTTCAGGTCTTGGATGGCGGTCTCACACTCGGTCATCCATCTGACCTTCTATGGCCTATCTTTAGTGAGGAGCACAGTAAGGAGTGCTGCTAGGGATGCAGTGCGGCGCAGGCGGCGATAATAGCCCGCCAATCCCAGGAACTGCCTCACTTTTCTTTTGGTGGTGGGAACCGGATAATTGTGAACGCTTCCACCTTGCTCACTAGTGGCCGAACCAGTCCCCTTCCTAACCGATACCCTCGGTGTGTGGTCTCTTGCCAACCAATTTTGCACTTTTTCGGGTTGGCTGTCAATTTCATACCTCAAAGCGTTCTTAACACTGCAGCTACTTGCAGGAGGTGGTTTTCCCAGTCATGACTATAAATTACTACATCGTCCAAGTAAGCTGCAGCGTATTTTGTATGTAGGGTGAACAAACGGTCCATCATACGTTGGAACATGGTGGGTGCCCCACGGAGGCGAAAGGCATTCTGACAAAGTGGAATAGCCCGGAGAGGGCTGTAAAAGGAGTCTTTTCCCTGGATTCTGGGTCCAAAGGAATCTGCCAGTAACCCTTCGTGAGGTCAAGGGTGGTGATAAAATTGGCAGTTCCAAGGTGATCTAAAAGCTCATCCGTCCGCAGCATGGGTTACGCATCAAATTTGGAGATTGCGTTCACCTTTCTAAAATCTATGTAGAAGCGGATGCTGCCATCCGGCTTCGGTACCAATACCACCGGGCTTCTCCGCTCGATCTTCGAACATTCTATCACCAACAGCTCGAGCATCGACTGGACCTCTTGTTCCACAACTTCCCGCATCCGGCAAGGTAGCGGACAGTTGCCCTCACGTACCACTTGTCCCAGAGGAATCCGGATATTATGAGTTATGACGGTGGTACGTCCGGGTTGTGAGGTCAGTGTTTTTTTGAAGGCCTCTATGATGCAGCGGGTTTGCTTTATCTGCTCCTCCGAAAAGGTATCCCTAAGTTGGGGTTCTTCATCGTTGTGCGGGTTGGGTACTTGGGGTCCCAGCTCTGGTTCGGACGGATACGGTGTAATCATGAAACCCTCCAGGACTTCAACAGGTTTACATGACAGATTTGTTTCTTTTTCTTCCGGTCAGGCTGGTACATTTCATGGTTCACAGGACCAACCCAGCGGATGATTTCGTAGGGTCCTTGCCACCAGCTGAGAAGTTTTGACTCTTCCGAAGGGAGAAGAAGTAGAACCCGGTCCCCGGGCTCAAACGTTCACTCTTGGGACCGGCGGTTGTAAGCCTGCTCTTGGGACTCTTGGGCGGCACGCAAGTTTTCCTGGGCCAGTGCCCCGGCCTGGTCCAGTCGTTCCTGGAGCTGAAAAACGTATTGAAGGAGACCTTGTGACGGTGAGAGGGTCTGCTCCCATGTCTCTCTGATCAGGTCCAGGATTCCCCAGGGACAGTACCCATATAGCAGCTCAAACGGGGCAAACTGATTTGATGCCTGCAGTACCTCCCGAACAGCTAGTAGTAGTGGGGGCAGCAGTTGGTCCCACTGTTGCACTTCGGAGGGTGGGAACCTCTTTATCATCCCCTTCAAAGTTTGATTAAAATGTTCAACTAGACCGTTGGTTTGGGGTGATACACAGACATTTGTATCTTCTTGATACCCAGCAGGGTACAGACCTGCGAAGCAGCTGAGAGGCGAAGTTGGCACCCTGGTCAGTCAAAAGCTCTCAGGGGAGTCCCACTCCGGTGAAGATTTTTACTAGCTCCGACGCAGTAGTCCGAGCATAGATATTTCAGAGTGGTATTGCTTCAGGGAACTGCGTGGCGTAGTCCACTAGAACTAGGATGTAACGAAACCGTGCTTTGCTCTTTGGTAGGGACCCCAGCTCAAAGGGGGTCCCTACTACCAGCAGGGGCACTAACGGGGCTTTCTGAACCCCTGGGTCAGCAGATCGCTGGCAGTCTGGACACGACTGACAATAGTCTTTTACTTCACGATGTACTCCTGGCCAGGAGAACTGCGAGAGCACCCTCACCAGAGTCTTTTCTGCTCCTAGATGTCCCGCTATGCGGAATATCATGGGCAAGTCGCAAAATTGCTCTGCGATGGCACCGGGGTACAAGCAGTTGAGTCTGGACCTCTTGGGTGCGGGGGTCTCACGTGACCCGGTAGAAGCGATCAGCCTTCAACTCAAAGCAAAGCCACTGGGAGGCTTTCTGTGGGTCCACCATGGAACCACTGACACTCGCCAGCTGTTTGTAGGCTGCCTTCAGAGTGGGGTCGTTGCGTTGGTCCTGCGGGAAGTCTATCAGGGTGAAGGCCTTGGCTTTCACCCCAGGAGGCAAAGGGGGGTCATCGGGCAGCTCGCCCAGTTCCCTCTCCTGATGGCCCTCGTCCTCGGCCAGCTCCTCTAGCTGGTCTCCTGTTGGGGTTTCCCCCAGAAAGTTTCCTTCTGCCTTGGCTGGGCCCGATGACGCCCCAAGTGCAACTTCCCTAAGAAGGTCAGGAAACCCTGGCCAATCCCGGCCGAGGATAACAGGGTACGGTAGTGCAGCGGTGACCCCACGATCATCTCCACAGTCCTCCCCTTTATCGTGAGTAGGACCCTAGCACGGAGGTAGGCCTTCACATCCCCCCATGTACACAGCGCAGGTATAGCTTCCGCCTGTCTCTATGCCCTCTGGAAGCACATCTTGGTGAACCAGGGCCTGCCCACAGCCTGAGTCAAGGAGGGCTGTCATCCCCTGTGGGTCCCCCAGTGCGGGGATGGTGAACCCGACGGGGCTGGCGGGTAGGGCATAAGTTTCTGCCGGGCAGACCTGACCATAGTTGAGATGCAGTCCATCTCAACGCAGTCGTGCTGAAAGTGTCCCATGCAGCCCCATGTAAAAGAGGGTCCCAGCCCCGTGATCACAGGCCGAGTAGGGCTGTTGGCCAAAGGGTACCGCCACCATTCTCGTGGCACCGGGCGTGGGGCCATTGGGATGTCTCGTTCCTGGAGCTGGTCTGGACGTTCGGCTGGCCGAACCCGAGTGCGCGGAGCTGCCCTTGGTCGGGGTGGAGGCATCGGGGTCCGATAGGGGTCTCTGCTGCTAAGAAGTCCTCCATCAGGCTGACCACTTCCGACATGCTCGTCGGCTGGTGTCGGAAGACCCAGGCACGACCGCGAGAGGGAGCACCTGAATGAATTGTTCTAGCACCACCTGTTCCATGATCTCCTCAGCGGAGCTCTGCTCAGGGTGGAGCCACCAACGGCAGAGGTTCTCAACTTCCTGGGCAACAGCTCGGGGGCGAGCCCCGGGGGCATAGGTCACTGAGCAGTGTCGCCAGCGGAAGGTCTCTGGGGAAAAGTCCAAGGTGTCTAGAATAGCGGTCTTTACCTTCCCATAATCCTGGGCTGCCCCAAGGGGAAGGGCCTGGTACGTGGCTTGAGCTGATCCAGTTAGGTAGGGGGCAAGAAGCATTGCCCATTGGTCTCGGGGCCACCGCATCACCGTGGCCACCCACTCGAATATCTCTAGAAAGGCCTCGGGATCATCCTCTGGCGTCATCTTCGTGAGGTGAATCGGTGCCGACGGCCCAGCGACCCTCCTGTTTGGCCCAACAAGGGTCCCTCCAAGCAGGCCCAGCGTGTGGCCAGCTGCTGAAACCCCTGCTGGTGACGTTCCTGCTGCTGCGTGGCCATCTGCTGTAAGATCTGCTGCTGCTGAGTGCCCAGCTGCTGAACAAGCTGCTGCTGCGCCGCCAGCTGCTTGGTCAGCTGCTGCTGGTGCTGTCTTTCCACCAGGAACTTCAGCAACTTGTCCATCTCCATCTTCGTACACTCGTACACTTGCACGCTGCAGGTCACAATAAAAACCCGAAGTCCTCTCTCTCTCTCCTTTTTTTTTTTTTTTTTTTTTTTTTTGTACTACTGAGGCACGTCCTCAACCCCTTACATCAGGGGTGGGATCGAGCGTACCCACGTTCTCCACCACGTGTAAGCCGGTTAAGCTTTCCGGAGGAGTTCCTCCGCCTCTGGCTCAATGGGCGGCCACTCCGCCCCACTGCAGGACCCAGCTAGGATTATGTCCAGATTAAACAGACAAAGGGGAGTGAGGCAGGGCGGGGAGCAGGTTAACAATAAAGATAGTTTATTGATGCAAAGGAACCATCTTAGTGCTTAGTCGTCACAGATTCCTGCTCTCTGTCCGACTCTTATCTGCTTTCAGGAAAGATCAGTAAAACTTCCCTGGAGTATTTTGTCTTTAGAGTCACTTCCTTTTCATTAATCAGTGCAATTAGGAGCACATTGCTTGGACAACCTAGTAAAGTACACTGCTTCTTTATGTATATTTAAAATGATACATGCCTGAGCTCAGTAAAATAAGGAGGAACAGAGAGCTTTTCAAAAGCTTTTTGTCTTTCTTGAGAGACTCCCTGGACTTCGGCATGCATGTCTTTTAACCTCACCTTAAAACTCCCTTTTTCTGGCAAGACCATCAACATTCATCCACTTTAATAACATGTTGTTACACCCCAGCTGTACCTCTCCCAAGATGCGATGTGCATCCTGCCCTCTCCCTGCCCCCCCGGAGGCCCTTCCCTGCACCCCCTTCCTAAGAAGCACCAGTTACTTCTGACTCCGCCCCACAAAATACTTGCTACATTCTAAGGACTTCGCCAAGAAAGGTGCTTTCATTGGGGATTTAGGGTAGCCAGCTCATTGCAAGGTCAGGTTCTAAACTTCCTGGGCTGCAGATGCATTTTGGATTCAGTGCAACTCCCATTAAAATCATCAGCCGTCTTTTCATCGATTCTACCAGGAGTTGGATTGGGCCTTTTTTGCACAAATTGTTTCATTCTGCTTAAATTATAAGCTTCTTGCATAAGGGGCTGTGTCAGCTCTTGCATTTTGTACAATCCACGTTAGCACCTCAGAAACAATAGCAAGCAATAGTAACACTGTCTCCTGCCTATTGCCAGTTTCAGTGTTTATTACAGCAGTGATTTTTGAAAAGCCAAATAGAGTAGAAAAAACTAAGTAAAAATATCAATGTGATGATAATTGTATCTTATGTACTGTAACTAACAGGGACAAGATGGATTCTCAGGAGAGACTGGACTCAAGGTATTCTACTTCACATTAATGTTGTCTTTCTGATCAGTGGACTTGACTCTCCATAATCCAGAACACCACTTTTGCATCAACAGCACTGTGCTGCAGTTAAAGTATGTTTGCATAAAATCGGGATAACAAAGTGGAGTCTGTAAGGATGGAAATAAGTTTCAATAATAGACTTTTGCTAGAAAAAAGAAACATTCTTGGTCTTTCATGGGAAGAAAGTCCTGATTTATCTGTCAACATATTGTACTGAAATTCTTTGTGATACTAAAGCACTGAAAAGATTTTTCTTCTGTCTGATCACCTTACTGCCTGGAAATTTTTAACAGGTTTTTTTTAATTTATCACTTTTAATTATTGTGTGTCATTTCTGAGGTTCTTGCTAGAGTCAAATCTTACATTTAGAGATGTGCTAGAAAAGTCTCTGGGAACATGATTCTCCAAATTAGGAATAGACAAGTGTTGTTTCTGCCAATGTAGGAGTATGTGTCCCACTTCTTCCTGTTGTTAACGTGGAGCAGGAAGCAGACGGTGTCAGCAGTTACAAAGAACAGTTATCCAAACAAAGCGCTAGAAAAAATTCCCAGATAATATCTTGCACAGCCTACATACACTTTTGCGTTTTGTTTTGTAGTGCTGTGTGTGATATAATCCATTGAAGCTATGTATATGAAAAATGCATGATTAACAAGACTTGTTCTGTGCACACATATGAAATATGACATCAGTGTGTTGCATAAGTGATGGTGAAAATATGCGGGTATGTATGTATATATAGATCAACTAAATTATTTGGCCTAGCCCAGCCCATAGTAGAGAGAACAGTTGTCAAATTTGGATCCTTATGAGGATTTGGATTGTGAACATGTTTCCTCAAAGTTCACACATGTTGAGATCCAGACTTTTAGTTTGGGTCCATCTCTAAAAATCAATCTATTTCCAAAACAATCGGGTGGAGGGTGAATGGCTGGCCTGGGGAGGCATGCCCCCATCCCCACCCCTTCCGTGCCCATAGCAGCCCAGACACCATTGTCGGCTGCTGGCCCCTGCCCAAGGCTAGCGCCTCCCATATCCAGCACCAGGCAGCTTCCCACCCCAGCTTCCCCCTCCCAGCTCTGGAGCACCGGCAACCTTATCTGCCTCCCCAGCACTGAGCAGCCACACGGCTCCAGCTCCCCCAGAGCAGCTGTGCAGCCAAACACTCCAGCCCCTGGAACAGGGGCAGCCAAGCAGCCCTGGCCCCTAGAGGAGCTTGGGTGGCTGTACCTCAGCCCCATCCTTCCTGGCCAGGTAGAGCATGGAAAGAGCCACCCCTGTCTTTTTGGGAAGGCAATGTCTTCGCTTGCCTACATTACCCACCATCCGTGGCAATTAGGTTAGGGCCAACTCACCCCTTGCTTTCCTGCACCAATAAGGTTCCACTGCACAGTGGCTGTGACAGTATATGGGGAGTGTAACAGTCTGCTCCCGATACTGAGCGGTGTAGTTATGAATAGGCTTGGCAGAATACCTTTTAATTTATGATAATTTCCATTGATCATATCAGTGGTTATTTTAAAAGCATTTTTGTTCAATTTGGGGAGGGTTCCAATTTGAATTTTCACAGTTGCAAGAGATTACAGGGAGTCAGACAAAATTATTAAATAACAGCAGACACCGATTTAAAAACATAGTTTTATAACCATTAAAACACAAATTGTCAACATCATATGTAAAAATGTGTAAATAGCCTTAAATCAAATTCTAGTTCGCTCTTAAGCAGCATTACTTTATCTTGTAAATTCCTGTTATTATTGATAGAAATGTTTTTCTAGTCAGTTTGTAGGTGTACAGAGAAATTGATGTTTATCAACATTTACTTGTAAAAATCAAATCCTTCTAAGTTATGGAGATGTTATTAGGTGCGTAGACAGGCTGAGGAGGCAGAGGGTCAGTGTTTAGGACCATTACGAGTTAACAAAAATCAGACATAGAGTGTTGGCAAACTAAATAAACAACCATTTCTATGTTGAAAGCATAAGAACTTAAAAATTCCCCTCTGACTCCACAAAACATGCACTTTCTGAAAGAATCATATTGTGGGGTATGGGTGAAACAGACCACACACAGTGCTACTTGTATGTGTATGTATTTTCATACATACCGATTTCATACCAGTCTCTGTGCTCTTAAAAGCGAGATGTATGAATGGAAGAAATAAAGAGCAATAGCCATTTCTTGAGTTCACATTTTTGTTTTAATGTAATAGCCATTTTCACATTTTAATTTTTCTGTATCTGACTAATTAGGATGAAATTGGAGATGCAGGCATTTCAGGAGAACCTGGGCCAAAAGGGTCAAGAGGAAAAATGGTAAGAACACTTTTGTAGTCTTTATGATTATTGATTTGTCTTGAGGTTGGCTTGTTCGCAGAAATCCCTGTCATTTTACCTGCCCAAGTGGTACAAATCTATTTTAATTGGTGTCAAGTATCAGAGGGGTAGCCGTGTTCCACTGGATCTGCAAACAAGGAGTCCTGTAGCACCTAAGGTGCTATAGGACTCCTTATCGCTTTTATTTTAATTGGGTATCTTTTACCATGCTGAATTTATGTGCATTACATCTCGTGGAAGCACAATAGTCCAGATCCTGCACTCTGATGCAATTGCTTTGTGCACACTAGCACATCTAAAACAGGTATAGCCAGCTATGGGAGATCAACCTAGTGCAAGAGGAGGCCTTTGGTGGCCTATGGTTTGTCGCCATGGCTGTCTCTTCAGTACAGTGTAACGGACCACTGCCTTGAATGGTCCCTTACAATTTGTGCTGTTTATGCTAAACAATCTGTTCTACCTTGCATTTTTCTGTGATGCTGGGAGTACTTTCCTCAGACCTGAAGAACTTTGTGTGACTTGAAAGCTTTTCCTCTCACCAACTGAAGATGGTCCAATAAAAGATATTACATCACCCACCTTGTCTCTATTTGGCTTTGGCCACTGTCAGAAGAACCAATATCGTGCTAGAGGGACCATTGGTCTGACCCATTATGGCCATTCTTATGACCCGTGGAAGACTGGTGTAGCACAGAGCTGGCTCCAGGTCAGGGAAACGTAGTCTAATTATCTTATAGAAATACTGTGGATGGCTGATGTTACAGGGAAGTTGGAGGAGTAGGTGGGGTAGATTTTTATTGCTGTTTTTACTGGCTGAGATATTAACATTTCTTATTATATTGTGCTCCTTATAAACAGTAAGTTTAATTTTTTCAGGCACGCACTTGCTTATTTGTAGGAGAAAGAAAGAGAAAGAAAAGGAAAGAAAACTTGGTTCAATATATAAAGTGAATGAGGACACCAACTTATTTTTACTATAATTTAGGCAGCGGTCTGAAAGCAAACCGCGGCGATTTGATTGACAGGAAAATGATTTCTCAGGGCTTTAAAAATGGCCGCCCAATTTATGAATGAAGCAAAATGGCTGCTGCACCTTTGAGTGACAAGCTAATGATTTTTCTGCGGCCTGATTGGATAATTGCTGACCACTGGTCTCCAATGAAACAAAATGGCCACTCCGAGTGCTTCAATTAAGGAGAAAGTTTTCTTAAGTGTGATTGACAGCCTAACAAGATACCGGAGTTTACATAGAAGGGAACGGCCTGTTCAAGGTTTCTAATAGAAGTTAAGTGTTTATTGCAATTTACAGGTAGATACAAAGACTCCCTGCAGTTTGATTGACAAGTTAATTGGGGTGTCACAGTTTATAGCTAAATCACATTACCAAAGGCAGTTTTACAATAGAAATGAAAGAGTTTGACTTAAGAAACTATAATAGAGTAACTAAACTTATAACATAGTAACAATTAAAGTGTACACATAAAGAAACACATTGCAGGTATAATTCTCAACCCTGCGTTCCAGACTTGGCGTTGCCAGCGTCTTTCTCTCAATCCCTCGGGAAGAAGTAGGGCGAGGTTGGGCGTCCCACGGACCTCGGGAGTCAAATCAATACCTGCCAGCAGGTGTAGATGATTGGAGCTCAAATGGGGTGGGCTACTAAACCCCTCTTTATACCCCTTGGGTCACGTAGGCTTTTTCCTGGTCTCAAGTGGCCAGTTAGGAAAAATGGCTTTGAATGCCAAGTTTCCCATGAAGGGTGCAAAGCATAATTCACACCTGGGAAAATGCAGACAATGGGCACTTCTAGTATGTGATGGGCGAAGATTCCTCTCCTGGGACAGTGCAAGCGTGTCAATTACTGGTACTAGCCATAAGGGCGACGAGAGGCCCCCGGTCGTCAGCTAGCCCATTTACTGTCTGGTTTCTGTTTATGGTAGAGTCAGGGACAGGCAGCACACCTGCGTTCCCAGGGCATCAAAGGCTGACTGCCTTTCTCTTGCTCTCTGGGAGAGGGGGGGGAAAGCAAGATGGGGTTCATGTCTGGCTACACATGCTTAGCCTCATTTGCATATTTCTCGTGCAAGACGCTGCGAGTGTAGACATCGCCTATGTGTTCAATAGTCTAAATCTATAATATATAAAGGAGAATGTTTATATGTTTGCTTTCATAACTTGGACACTATAAGAGCTACCGCAGCCAAACTTTGCATGGGATAACCTTTCATCCAGGAGAAGGTTTTAAGGTACTGTGGGAGGGAAGAGATGAGAGACTGACGCCTCTTCCCCGGGGCTGCACAGAGCTTGGCAGTGCGGGGAGAAGCGGCTTCCTGGGGGAAGTGGCAGGGACAGTCACTCACTAAGGCCAGCGGAGGGACAAGGAAGCACAGGGTGGGCTCAGGCGCCGGCGACAGGTGCACGACTCCTTCCCCCTCCCTCCCCTCAGGCTCCTCACCTCAGTTATATCAACTGTCCCGAGCAATGGCGGGTAACTCCAGCTAGTCATTAATACGCTCACATTCTGGGGTGTCAAAGATAGATATAGCTTCTTGATTGTCACTTTGAAATGCTAATTATGTATGTTTGCTAGCAGTATGAAATAAATGTGTGAGTGTGCATGCATATCATATTATCTTACCATACTTTAAACTAAAATATTGAAAAAAGATCCAAAATTCATGTGTGTAATTGCATGTCTGAATTTTCAAATTATGCAACTGAGAGTACAAACCAGGTATTTAGAAGCCCAAATCTAATTTTATATGCAATTAGGAACAGAGATCTGTTTTTTGGAATTTTTTCTATTCATGTCAGATGTTTGCAACTTGCTGTTTTCAGGCTGGAATTCAAAGATCCTAATAGAAGTGAGCTGAGATTTCAGTCATGTCAGAAATTGAATCTGGACTCCACTCTTGTTTGCAGTCATTACTGCTGCTTCTGCCCAGTAGCGTCATACAAGGATACATTAGCCTGACGTTTCGGGGCAGCAACATAACATCTGATTTTCAAAGGTGTTGCGCACTTGAATTCAAATATATATAATATATATAATTCTTCTCTCTCTCCCTAAACCCCACTAAAATTAAATAACACTTTGCGTTCCTTTTTGGGTATCATGATCCCAACATTTGGAACTTAAATTGCTACAATAACAGAATACATATTAAATTAAAAGAGATAAAATACACAGTACAGTCAGGTCTTGTTTTACAAGTTATCCTTGCAATTTAATCACTATAATTATCCTTGCGATTGAAAACGTTCATTTACGTAGTAATCTATAATCTTGTCCTTCTAGGGTCTGAAAGGAACAATGGGACTCACCCCTTTTCAAGTATGTATCTCTGGCATATTCTATATTCAGTGTATATTTAGAAATAGCCCACTTCATCAGCAAAGAATTCCTTTCCTTGTCCATGTTTTGTTTCTGTTCTGCAGCCATGTGAACTCATTGACTACCTTCGCAAAAACAGCCGTAAGTACTATATCTTGCTTTATAGAATTCCATCGCCAAAGGGCCAGCACTTGAAATGATATTTTAGGGTAAGAAAATTAAGTGGTGTAGGGAGGAGGGGGTTAGATTTATTAGGAACTGGGGACACTTTTGGGAGAGGGAGAGCCCATACAGGAAGGATGGGCTCCACCTAAACCAAGGTGGATCCAGGCTGCTGGCACGAAATATTAAAAAGGTTGTAGAGCAGTTTTTAAACTAAGAGATGGGGGAAAGCCGATTGGTGCGGAGGAGCACGTGGATCGGACCAAGACTGCTCTTAAAGGAGAGTCCATTGATGGAGATTCTCTAGGTTTTAGTCAGAAAGAGAGGAGGGGAGATGATAAAGTATGGGCCAGATCAGACAAGAAACAATCACATATACAAAAATCTAATACATCAGGGAAGGGCAGACAAATAAACAGTGGCAATTTTTTAAAGTGCTTCTACACAAATGCTAGAAGTCTAAATAATAAGATGGGTGAACTAGAGTACCTTGTATTAAAGGAGGAGATTGACATAATAGGCATCACAGAAACCTGGTGGAATGAGGTCATCAGTAGGACACAATCATACCAGGATATAAAATATATCGGAAGGACAGAATAGGTCATACAGGTGGCAGAGTGGCACTATATGTGAAAGATAATGTAGAATCACACGAAGTAAAAATCTTAAATGAATCAACATGTTCCACAGAATCACTATGGATAGTAATTCCATGCTCTAATAAGAATATAGCAGTAGGGATCTATTATCGACCACTGGACCAGGACAGTGATAGTGATGTTGAAATGCTAAGGGAGATTAGAAAGGCTATCAAAATAAAAAACTCAGTAATAATGGGGGATATCAATAATCCCCATATTGACTGGGTACATGTCATCTCAGAATGAGATGCAGAGATAAAATTTCTCAATGCCTTAAATGACTGCTTCTTGGAGCAGCTGGTACAGGAACCCACAAGGGGAGAGGCAATTTTCGATTCAGTCCTGAGTGGAGCACAGGATCTGGTCCAGGAGGTAACTATTACAGGACTGCTTGGGAATAGTGACCATAATATAATAACATTTAACATTCCTGTGGTGGGAAGAACACCTCAGCAGTCCAACACTCTGGCATTTAATTTCAGAAAGGGGAATTATGCAAAAATGAGGAGGTTAGTTAAACAGAAATTAAAAGGTAGAGTGACTAGAGTAAAATCCCTGCAAGCTGCATGGAAATTTTTTAAAGACACCATAATAGAGGCCCAACTTAAATGTATACCCCAAATTAAAAAACATAGTAAGAGACCTAAAAAAGAGCCACTGTGGCTTAACAGCCATGTAAAAGAAGCAGTGAGGGATAAAAAGGCATCTTTTAAAAAGTGGAAGTCTAATCCTAGTGAGGTAAATAGAAAGGAACATAAACTCTGCCAAATTAAGTGTAAAAATATGATAAGAAAAGCCAAAAAAGATTTTGAGGAACAGCTAGCCAAAAACTCAAAAAGTAATAGCAAAATGTTTTTTAAGTACATTAGAAGCAGGACTCCTGCTAAAAAACCAGTGAGGCCCCTGGACGATCGAGATACAAAAGGAGCAATCAAGGATGATAAAGCCATTGCAGAGAGACTAAATGATTCCTTTGCTTCAGTCTTCACGGCTGAGGATGTTAGAGAGCTTCCCAAACCTACACCATTCTTTGTGGGTGATGAATCTGAGGAACTGTCCTGGATTGAAGTGTCATTAGAGAAGGTTTTAGAACAAATAGAAAAACTTAACAGTAACAAATCACGAGGACCGGATAGCATTCACCCAAGGGTTCTGAAAGAACTCGAGTGTGAAATTGCGGAACTATTAACTGTGGTTTGTAACCTATCCTTTATATCAGCTTCTGTACCCAAGGACTGGAAGACAGCTAACATAACGCCAATATTTAAAAAGGGCTCTAGAGGCGACCTTGGCAATTACAGGCTAATAAGTCTAACATCAGTACAGGGCAAATTAGTTGAAATAATAGTAAAGAATAACATTGTCAGACACGTAGAAGAACATAATTTGTTGGGCAAAAGTCAACATGGTTTCTGTAAAGGGAAATATGTCTTACTAATCTATTAGAGTTCTTTGAAGGGGATAACAAACGTGGACAAGGGGGATCCAGTAGATATAGTATACTTAGATTTCCAGAAAGCCTTTCACAAGATCCCTCACCAAAGACTCTTGTGTAAATTAGGTTGTCATGGGATAAGAAGGAAGATCCTTTCATGGATTGAGAACTTGTTAAAAGACAGGAAACAAAGGATAGGAATAAATGGTAAATTTTCAGAATGGAGAGATGTAACTAGTGGTGTTCCCTAAGGGTCAGTCCTAGGACCAATCCTATTCAACCTATTTATAAATGATCTAGAGAAAGGGGTAAGCAGTGACGTGGTCTCCTCACCTCAAAAAACATATTTTGGCATTAGAAAAGATTCAGAACAGGGCAACTAAAATGATTAGGGGTTTGGAACGGGTCCCAGTGTGAGGAGAGTCTAAAGAGATTGGGACTTTTCAGTTTAGAAAAGAGGAGACTGCTGCGGGATATGATAGAGGTATATAAAATCATGAGTGGTTTGGAGAGGGTGAATAAAGGAAAGTTATTTACTTGTGCCCATAATATAAGAACTAGAGGACACCAAATGAAATTAATGGGTAGCAAGTTTAAAACTAATAAAAGAAAGTTCTTCTTCACACAGCGCACAGTCAACCTGTGGAACTCCTTGCCAGAGGAGGCTATGAAGACTAGGACTATAACAGTGTTTAAAAAAGAGCTAGATAAATTCATGGAGGTTAGGTCCATAAAAGGCTATTAGCCAGGGGGTAAGGAATGGTGCCCCTGGCCTCTGTTTGTTAAAGGCTGGAGAAGGATGGCAGGAGACAAATCACTTGATCATTGTCTTGGGTCCACCCCCTCTGGGGCATCTAGCACTGGCCACTGTCGGCAGACAGGACACTGGGCTAGATGGACCTTTGGTCTCACCCAGTACGGCCATTCTTATGTTCCTTACGTTCACACTCTGCCACACCAAATGTGTCTCAATAGTGAATGAACGGGATGTGGTCTCTCTCTCACACCTGTATCACTGCTCAGTCCCGCTGCTCCAGTGGTGATTCACATCTCTACTGTCTAAAAGAGGGAGTAACTGTTTAGCAAGTAAACCACGTTAATTTCAGAAAGAGGGGTTTTTTCCCTCACAGAAGATCCATTTTAGCTGTGTGTGTACAATATACTGAATGAATTGGTAAACGTCTGTTGATTCTCCTAGCAATCAGTGGGTAACCCTGCATGATCATTTCTAACATGCATCTGATTTCCTTTGAAGTCCACAAATTGTGAAACAAGCCAAAAACCGCTTTTGAAATAAAATACTATATTTAATGGCAATAGCTGTTACAGAGAATTGTGTTCCCTTTGTTGTGCCTAAAATAGCCTTGATGGAAATTAGGTGCTGGGGCACTTGGAAAGGGCTAGTGTTGATTGGAATAATGAAGTTGCCCTGAGTTTCCTTAAAGGAAGATAAGTGGGCAAATGATTTACAAAAAATAATGTAAATTGTAAATACAGCTTATGGACCCTTTCTCCTGTGACTAATCTCGATTTTCAGTGAAAGTTCAGCTAAACTGGGCTAAACAGAAAATATTTGGGAGAGCATTAGAGTATTTCAGTCCAGTGTCTTGAACCATGGAATTTGCTGAAACAGAAACTCAAGAGTTTAGATAATTTGCTGCATTCTATCTATTTCTTAAACTCTGTTAGACACCAGACACAGCAGAAACATATAGTAAGAACAGGCAATGCATATTAAGGGAATTCCATGTGCACTTAATAATTTCCACTGGAACTAAAGAGTGTTTTGCATTCTCAGAGAATTCTGTAAAATTATAGGTGGGCAATTCGTGATGCTAACAGTTTTCTTTTTCAAAGATATTTTAGGACTGTTTTAAAAACATGCTGTATAATGATTTTCCCCCTTTTTTTATTTAGCTTGTTGGCAGGGTAAGTACTTTTTATCATTATATTGTTTGAACCACAATCTTAAAATGTATCCATGTGTCTAGGAAAGGTGGTTTAGATCAGTGGTGCGCAACCTTTTTCTTGGCACAACCCTCTGGCGTTGCACTTTTTTAAGCTCCCCACCTGCTTGAAGATCAGCTCCTGTTTGTCTGTGGATAATTTAAGCTGAACAACTGAAGTTCTGCAATTCCATAAAGAGAGCATGCCACTCGTTCCTGGCTCATCATATCACTATGTCTTAATTTTGTCAGACTTTTCTTCCAATTGGCATTCCCTTCTGCTTTATTTACTCATTGATAGCTACCCCTGAGCTTGCTGAACTGATGCAGATTTGAAAGTAAATATTCACCTGTTTTACCTCCCTTTTTTTTTTAACTTCAGGAAAGCTAGTGCTGATTATGTGAATCCACATCGCCTAATATTGTATCAGCAGAGTTCTATAGCTAGATAAGACAATGTACACTAGAATTCAGTTGATCCCTGTCAATCTGGATATTTTGTTCAGTTGATCTCTGATTGTCTATCTCGATATCTTACTTTCCAGCTAGAGCCAGAAAACATTAAGAAAATAACACTTAGGTCCAGGTCCTGTGTTCTTCTGAGCTATTCTAGTTATATTTGTGACCTGATTTTGAGAGATGCTGAACAGCTGCATTTCCATTCAATGCAGTGGGAGATGCAGGTGATCAGCACCTCTGACATTTAGGCCATTAGCATAAAGATACTTATGGTGTAACTCTTTGGATGACTTGCCTTTTAACCATGCATACTGCAAATTCTGTCACTTACCCTGTAGCCCTCACATGAGTTACTTTCATCTTGTGAGCTGTTCAGCAGTGATTATAAAGGTTTTACTTCTATGGCTCTTGATGAGGTTTACTCACATTTAAGGATTTGGCCTTAAAACTTCATTTGTCCTTCTCAGTATCTGCTGAAGTACATAGTATCCGAGGCCACTTTGCAAACAAATATACTTGGAGATGATCGTCAAGTCCCTTAGGAAAACCTGCCCCATTGTTTTCTTCTCCTGTCATTCCCAGAAGTTCCTACTGATTTTCTTAGGCTATATCTACACTTCAGGCTTCTTTCAGAAGATGATCTTCTGGAAAAACTTCTTTCAAAAGAGAGCATCCACACAGTAAAAGCGTTACAAAAAAGCGATCTGCTTTTTCGAAAGATAGCGTCCACATTGATTAGATGCTATCTCACATTTAAGTTGTGATTACTTTGGATGGAGTGGCCTCCGGCGCACCTATGCTATTTCCTGGAGGCCTCTTCTTTGGAAAAAACACTCTCTTCCATGTCCACACGTCTTTTTCTGAAAAAGCTTTTTCTGAAAAAGGCTTCTTCCCTGCTGTCAGAAAAACCCCTGCTTTCTTTCGACTTTCTGTCAAAAGAATGCAATAGCAGTGTGGACGTAAGTATAGTGTTTCCGGAAAAATGGCTATTTTTCCGAAAAAACTCTCCAGTGTAGACATACCCTCAGAGTGCCACTTTTATACTCAGAGTTTTAAAGACCCTCCATTGAGTCCACCAACCTTGGAATAAAGGGGATTGGACATGTGATCAGAATGGCTGCTTCTCTTTAATGGATTAGAGTGATTGATGTGTGCTGTGATATCCCCGGATCCTGAGATTGCTGCATCCACAGCAGAAGTGAGAAATCAGTATTCCTCTTGTAATTAAGAATTTCTTCACATTGAGCATCACCCTGACAATTGTTCACATGAATTTACTGTCCTCAGAATCTGCATGTATTTGCAGTTGTAGATGTATTGGAGTTAGTAGGACCGTGCACAGAAACAAAAAGGAGATATTCTTCTTCTTTTAGTTTAATTTTCACAAATCCTTTAAGTTTACAGTGCAGTCCATCATTAAGTCCCCTTGTATAAATGTTTTCAGCTTATATTCTCATGGCCTTCCCTTGTATGTTTCTGAACTGTTTCTTGGTGTATTAGTATCCTTGATCCTTTGCATCATTTGTCTTTGAAATTGGTAAAGCCCCCTTAGAGCTAATCTTCTTGATGTTATAATGTTATAATGTTATAATTTCCAGTTCCAGAGAACTATATATTTTTACTTTGTATCTTTCTCATATATCTTTGTGTCTTGTTTAGGGATGTCAAAATATGGATATTTAACTAATTGAGTAGTCGATAGAATTTTTATCAACTACTCGATGAGTCGATAGGCAGCCCAGCTCAGTTCCAGGTTGTGCTGAGAGTGGGATCAAACCCCGCTGCAGCTCTGCAATATAAAAGGCAGTATGAGCCAGGAACCAGGGCCAATGGGAGCTGTGGGGGCAGTGCCTGTGGGCATGGGCAGTATGCGTCATATATGCTGCCTGCCAACCCCTCTGTGTAGGGACCATACAAGGAGGTTGCTTCTGGGAGCCATGTGTAGCCAGGACTGGCCTGTATGTCAACCTCAGTTTGGAACATGTGTTAATAACACCATACAGTGAAATCTTATAACTTTACAGACAGCACTGCTGCATGCATTTTATCAGGGCAATAATGACCAGTGAAGATGGAAAATAATCCATCACCATCCTCTTCATAACTGCCCTTTATATATTTTAAGACTGTTACCAGTCTTCTTTTCTCAGGACTACATAGGCCCATTTTTTTACCTTTCCTGACAGGTCAGCTGTTCTAAATTTTATCAGTTTTGTTGCTTTTCTCTGTATTTTCTCCAGTTTGTCCATAGCTCTTTAAAAGCGTGGTACCTGTAACTGGATGTGATACTTTTACTGAGGCTTCACCAGGCTTGTTGAACTCCCCTCCCCCCCCCCCCAAAAAAGAGGCTTGCCCCTTTAAGTGTGTCTATTTTGAATTCTGTTCTCTCTGCAGCACACCTCTGACTGCTTCGTGGCACACCAGTGTGCCACGGAACACACTTTAAGAAATATTGGTGTAGCTGGAGTCAGAATAGCTTAATTCAGCTTTTGGTGCTGTCTACACAGCAGGAAATTGAAGGAAGAACACTCTTCCTTCAAATTCCCTTACTCTTTGTGAAATGAAGTTACAGGAGTTGAAGGAGGAAGTCCTCTATCTTGAAATTATTTTGAAATAATGGCTTGCTGTGTAGCTGAGCTCTTGGTTATTTTCAAATAACGTGAGTTATTGGAGTAACATCTGTAGACATAGCCTTAGTTTGTTAAAGACACTCTTGTTAAAGACACTCAATGAGCTTAGGTTACAGTTTGCTTTCTGTTCACTAGCTTTATTTTCAGCTCTGTCTTTTCTAACACCACGTGTCTCTACCATTGGGAGTCACTACACATACTGAAACGTATTTAATCATAGAAGTACTTCATGCTTTGCCAAGGTTTAGTGTTGCATTTCAGTAAAGTACAGTAGACATGGTAGACTCCATTGTGCCTGATGAGCATGGACCTGAGGGTGATACAGAACTATGTTACCACAGGAAGTGCTCCAAGAGTGATTCTGCCTCTGGAAACAATCTTTTCTGGACAGGAAGGAAAATACTCCATAATCCCTCTCTGCACTCAGTCAGTTTTGCTAGCCTGTATTTGGAATGGAAGGGGACATAACGTTGATTTTGGTTTCTTCCTACCCCTCTCTTTTCTCCTCCCCCCATTCAAAGGAGTACAGGGACTACAGTTGTGTCCCCCAATTCCACTCTTCAGTGCAGTGTCTGAAAAAATCTCATTGCATTCGTGAACTACAGCCTAGCACCATTTGCCCTTGTATCATTTTCTGTAGAGTGAATCCCTAAATAGCATAATGTTGCATGCTATCTAGGGGAAAGCAACATTAAATAGTTATTAGTCACTTTAAAATAGCTTGCATTTTTTTATCTTCTGTGATGTGTATAACAACTGTTTTATCTTCTAGGAAAACCGGAATGTCCAGTGTATCCAACAGAACTAGTGTTTGCTTTGGACATATCCCAGGATGTCACATCCCAGTTATTTGAAAGAATGAGAGAAATTGTAACATCAGTAGTGAATCACATCAAAATTAGGGAAAGCAACTGCCCCGTGGGAGCCAGAGTTGCTATTGTGTCCTACAATTCCAATATCCATTATCTGATCCGCTTCTCCGAGTTCTACAGTAAGAACTAGCTCCTTACCAAAATTAAAAATCTGGCTTATGAGAGGTCTTCAAGTGAACGGAATATTGTCAATGTGATGAGATTTGTTGCCAAGCATATTTTCAAGTGAACTCTCCCAAGTCCTAATGTCAGAAAAATAGCAGTGTTTTTCAGCAATGGGCCATCTGTAAATGAAGTGGGTGTTAACACAGCAGTTCTAGAGTACAGTGCATTTGATATTGTTCCAGCGGTTATTGCTTTTAATGATGTGCCCGTCATCAGAAGTGCTTTCATGGTAAGAAATCCAGTAACATTTTCTTTTTGATGTTCAGTAATAAAACTTTGTATTTCACAGCCTTCAAAACATAGTGGGGCCACATTCAAATTTCGGTGTAACTCCATTGTCTTCAGAAGAGTTATATCCAGAACAGAACTGGCCCACAGTATTGGTTATTTGTGATCATATATGGGACCAAATCCTGCAGCACTTCCATGAATAGTCCTTATTAATGCTAGTGATTCCATTAAAGTTAGTAGACATACTTGTATAAGGATTGTGCATCCTGTAAGATTCTTAATCAGCGTATTCAATAAATTCAAGAAAACCTGGCCTGATTCTCCACTGGCTTACACCTTATATTGTCTGTCGTTTGCCCCTGTGCAAAGTGAATGCAGAATGACAGTAAAACTACCAAACCAGTGTGGGGGTGTTTTCCACTCACTGTGCATGGGGAGGGTGGAGGTTAAAAGATAATTACGCAAGGGGCAAAGCAGTGGAGAATCATTACTGTGTGGTAGCTTGCAGAGATATCACTAACTACATAATCTAAAGATAGCAGAGTTGCAGCTGTAGCTGGGGGTATTATTTGGCCTGCTGAATCTTGATTAATGTTGATGTGTGAAATGGAAAGAACCCAAGTTGACTGTCAACAACCAAATTGAGTTGGTGGGGGGAGGAGGTGTCAGACTGAAAAAGTATCTTTATTGCTGACTGTGCAAACATGATATGAAAATCATTAAGGCACACTGAAAATGGAGATCCATAAGTTAGTCATTATCTTTAGGATGGCAGAGAAATTTAAGCTTGGATTTCCCAACAAAACATATCAAAGAGCAGATCTGGGTAGTTTGCATAGCTTTAGGATCAATGACTTTTAGGTTACTATATTTTTATTCTTATTGTAACAGTCAGTGCAACTTTAAAGTTGCTTTAACATGGATTGAGGTATGTAAGATTAGGTGCAGTTCCTATCCAGCTATCTAACTTCCAGTTACCACAGTATAATTATAGGGTAACGCTGTCCAGGGCCAAATGCTGATCACATGGGCAAAATGAGCAGAGTTTGAGCCCTTACAGTACTCATTACACAGTGTATAAAAATGTATTCTGTGCTTAGTGCTATTCCAGTACATCCTCTGAAGAGATGGTTCTTTTGAAGCATTTTTTTGCTGGAAGGGAGAAAAATCAGTTGGAGTGTTCCAGCTTCAACATTCTGTGCTTTGATATTGTAAAAATGACTTTCAGAAGAGCAGGAGAAAGACTGGAAGCCAAACCAAAAGATATAGTTGCCACTATTAAGATAAATCAGTTTAACAAGGGGATGTGGGGTACACAGCCACCATCCAGGGAGCCCCTCTGCAGCAGGATGCGGCACCTGCCCCAGTTTCCCCTTGGAATCCACCTCTGTAAAGGAATGTTGTCTTCAATCCTGTACAAAGGTCTTCATTCCCCAGTCACCCACCCAAGAGTCACAAACCACTAGGTCCCTGTTCCTTTAGCCCCTGTTCCAGGCCTCACTCTCCAAGACTCACGACTCTTCTCCTGTAGCCTCAAGGCAGGTCTCCTGGGACAGAACTCTCCATAGCATCCCACAGAGCCAGGCCTTCTACCTGGTGAGTCCTACCCCTGCTCAGGGAAAGTCCCTTCAGGACAGTCCCCTTGTTCATGGCTCTGCTTCCTCCAGTCCTACACTGAGCCTTGTACAAAGGGGCTTCCCCTAGTGTATTCACAGAGACCTCTCTGCCTGTAGCCCAGGGGTGGGCAATAATTTTTAAATGAGGGCCACTCCAAGATGTTGGCAAGTGCTTAAGGGCCACATTTCTACCAAGAGGGCTTGGGATCTTAGAGGTTTGGTGCAGAAGGGAGCTTGGTGTAGGAGACTGGGGTGCAGGAGAGGATGTGGAGTCTGAGGAGTTTGGGTGAAGGAGGGGGTTGTGATCTGGGCCAGAGGCTTGGGGTGCAGAGTCCAGGAGGAAGTATGGGTGAGGGAGGGGCTCTAGGAGGGGGTGCAGGGTCTGGGAGGCAGTTGTGACCTGGAGAAAAGGGATACTGAGAGTTTGGGTGGTGGCCTGAGGCAGGTGGTTGGGGGAAGGGTGGGGGTGCCAGAGGCAGGCTCTGGCTGCCCTTCAGGAACATGGAGGCTGCAGTCGCAAGCAGCTCCACGTGGCTCTGCTCAGGGCAGGGTGAAGGAGTGTGTGTGGAGGGGAGAGGAGGCTTCATTGGCTGCTCCTGCCTCCAGCAAAATATCTCAGCTGCTATTGGTCAAAAACTGGCCAATGGGAGCTAAGAGATTTTGCTGAGGGGTGGGGCAGAACACAAAGCCTCCCTCCTTGCTCCCAAAATAGAGCAGGCACATTTAAAGCGGCTGCCTCTGCACAATGCTTAAGGGTTTCAGCAAGGCAGCGGCAGGCTGGATCCGGTGGCTTGGTGGGCCAGATGCGGCCCACTGGCAGCCTCTTGCCTACCCCTGCTGTAGCCCCTACCCCCAGGATTCACCCTCCAGCATCAATCTTCCTTGTTTGGGGCTCAAGTTCTCTCAACCAGCCAGGTCCTTCTCCTTCCTCAGGTGCTTGAAGGTTAGGTCCATCAGTGGCTATTAGCCAGGATGGGTAGGAATGTTGTCGCTAGCCTCTGTTTGTCTGGAGGTGGGTGACAAGGGAGGGATCACGTGAGGATTACCTGTTGTGTTCCCTCCCTCCGAGGCACCTGGCATTGGCCACTGTCGTCAGACAGGATACTGGGCTGGATGGACCTTTGGTCTGACCCTGTGTAGCCGTTCTTATGTTCTGCACAAGATCTTCTTTAATTCCGCAAGATTCTCAAAATCCCTGATCTGGTCAGGCACCACCACTGATCTTTGCTTTTTCCAATGGCTCTCTGTGCAGCTCTCCACTGCTGTTCTTCTTCCTACGTCTCTCCTCTTCTAAGGCAGCTCGCATCTGCCTTTCTCTGCCTTTTTCAGTCTGTACTGTTAAGCATCTCTGAGTCACTGGGTCTGTCTCCCCTTTAAGGCCAAAGCTGAGATGCCCTCTTTGAGTCTAATTGGAGATCAACTGACCAGTCACAGGTACTCTGGCATCTTTTCTCTTAAAGGCCAGTATTTTTTAAGATTACAAGTGTTGGCTTTATAGTGGCACATTTAAAGGGCGAGGGATGGAAGCATGGAGTAAGAAATCTAGATCTAGGTAGTTGAGGGATACATGGCATGCTACTTAAATATGTCAAACCCACACCCACATGGCCTCTCAAATCAGTGTTTGCTAAGAACAAAAATTATAAAAAGTGAGCACAGGATTTTTTTGCATCACACACTTCTGCCCCTCTTCTCCTCCCCCTTCACATAATACCTACTAGCTTGCCTTACATGACATTGGTGGAAAGAGAACCACTTTAGACTAGAACAAGATGCCTGGTGTCACCAATTTCCAGTTTCAGCATATATTCCTCTAACCCCTCCATTGAAGTCAATGGGAATTCTGTTCAAGGAGACACTGAAGTACAAGACTCAGGAGTAGCTAGTGTTTGGAAGCATTTTTGTTTTGAGAATTGTTTCTTCACTCCAAACTTCTCAAAAGACTAGAGCATGCAGTGTCTTGGTTTTGGACACACTTTTAAAATTACATCTGTTGTCTGCTGAATTAACTGTGTGTCAGATGAAACAACTCCAGATCTCACAAGTGAGCTAACTCTGAGATTTGAAACACTCCAGCTCCTACAAAGAGCAAAACTTCAGCATGGAGGTGCCAAGCCAGAGCCCAGCAAAAAGAAAACTGGAGCCCAAGTTCATCACTCAAGTGTGATTGGGAAATTGGAGGTTTCTCTAGTGGCTTTCAGGGTTACCAAGATGTTTTTTGGCTGGAGAATATACAGAATTGCTATTGGTGAAGGGGGGATTTGGAGTTAAATGCCTGACTCAGGAATGCATATAATTCTCTGTGAATTCTTTCTGAATGCAAACGCAATACTTGCTTCTGCACTAAAGACTTTTGTTGTTCTGTATAGATGGATGATACTGGATTGTACAAGGTAATAAATATTGATCAAGACAGTGACTATGAGCCATCACTAGAACCATTTCGGCGCTGCACTCTGTGTTATGGTAAGATCCATATGTATTAGTGAAAAAATGCTATTATTTAGTGCAGCCTGGCAAAGAACATGAGAGAGGCTGGCAAAAGGTTAGACAAAGCATTGTTGCTTCAAATAACCACAGCTGAATTTTTTGGCTTTATTTCTTCTTCACAAGATAACTCCTAAAAGGAGGGAACTTCCCAGGGAGTAGCATGTTTAAGCATGATTTACAAGCAATAGCTTCTGCCCACTGTCTGTACTGCCGGTTTTTTTGTAGGAGAAAACATACTCAAATTTATAAAAATGTTTAAATCCTTCACATGTTCATCTATGATATTGCTAAAGAGCAAAATGTACTTGCAAGTTAATGATCTAGTGACTATTTATATCCATATAATAGGCTTTTCTGCAATTTGGCATCCAGGGTCAATGTCTCGTCTGGTAAAAAATAAAATCTAGTGAATTTAATTATACAGTCAAGTTGGGGCCAATTAATTTAATTGAAACAAGCTGTGTTTCCAGCTTCCAGAGGAAAGCTCCCTGGTGAGCAGCTCTTCCAGTCCCCCAGACTATGCAGAACAACTTCCTCTGGAGGTTCCAAAGTAGCCCCCACAGAACATCAAGCGGTGGGGGTTGCATTGAATTGAAATCCTCTGAGCTACACTAAAAGAGTGAGTGGAACTTTAAAAAATTCCTCTTGAATGAATGCATGAGGAACTAAGGCCGGTTGCAGCATTCCCTACACTTCTGATAAAGTTGTCATGTGCTTGGATTCTTGTATATCCATATGGAGGGAGTTCAGGGGTGGCTTTGGCCTTAGGAGCTACGATACTGCTTTGCTGGAGGTCACTGACCCCCTTGATAGATAAAGCTCCCCAGCAAGCAGGTCATGTGGGCAAACTGTACCATCCCTTGGAATCAGGCAATCTGCTCAGTCAGGCATGGATAGAAAGTAGGGGCATGGCCCTGACTCCTCCTTAGCCTTCTCCATTTACTTTGGAGGTGTGTACAGAGAGCAACCTGCATTCCCCTGAATGCAGGGATCATGATTGTCCCTGGGCCTTGCACTGTATGTTCCTTGTGTCACCCACTATCTCAGTGTGTTCACATTAGGGCTAAGGACAGTCTGGTTCTGAAATTATCCTTGGGAAATGTAGCATGCATGAAATATCAGCAAAGCTGACACATATTGCTCAGTCTGACTCCAGCAACTCACCCGTCTTCACATATAGTGTGGTATTTTATAATGTTTTTCTATAATGCTTAAAGATATTTTAGGAGGTAGCTGTTACAAGTTTTCAGTGTGCATGTCTGGTCAGTGGAATGGCATCTTATTCCATTGGAAAGAAGGGGTGGAATTTGATATGTAATTCTGAAGGATACTGCACACCTTTAAGCCTTCAGGGGTTATGAAGCATCCGGCCTGATCAAAATAGGGAAATCTACATAAAACACTCTAGCACTCACAGTGGGTTTTTTTTTGAACAAGACATGTCTCCTTATATTTTTAATTCAAGGCTACTACATATACTCGTTTTCCCAAATAAGAAATCCGTGATAATTGCTAATAGAATTCCAATGTATGTTGTGGTACAAAGATCTTTGAAGAGAATTCCTTATATATTTAGAGCCTTGTGCTTTAGGAACATATTGCAAACTTGCTTCCGGCTCTAAATTTGCATCAATCTAACTATTGCCATAAATGTCACCAGTCTCCCAGAGCAAGTGAATGGAAGAGAATTGTAATGTTAATGAGGTCTAATCTTGTGAGGAACTGATTATGTCACAGGATCAGGCCCTTAGCTTTCTGATTTTAATTATACATTAACTTTCAGAGTAGTAGATTGTTGTTAATATGGTAAGGTTAAGCTCTTTAATCCTCTCTGGAACTGGGAGCTTAGATGACATTTCTCTTGTCACATTTTCAGTATCTTAAGAAGAGAAATGCAAACCAATGTTCTGTTTATTTGCAGACAAATGTAAACCAGATGACTTTTGTGAGCGCCTCATCTCCCGATCACCACAGACATATGTGGACGCTGCTTTCATTTTGGATAGCTCCCAGAAAATGAGCGGTGCTGACTTTAAGAAAGTGAAAGACTTTCTGAGCAGAGTACTTGATAACTTTGACATTTCTTCTGAACCAGTTTCTTCCATCGGGCGATAGGGTGGCTGTGGTGAGCCATGCGCCACCAGATTTCAATCCCCGCTCATCGAGGAGGAGCCCTGTAAAGGAAGAGTTTAACTTTGTCACCTACAACAGTAGACAGTTAATGAAAAGACATATCCAAGAATCTGTGCAACATCTGAATGGACCTGCTGCTCTTGGCCATGCTATACGCTGGACAATTGATCATGTTTTCTCAACTGCACCCCACCTCAGACAACACAAGGTTATCATTGTTATATCTGCTGGAGAAACAAGTCAGTGGGACAAAGACATATTAAAGAGTGCATCTCTTACAGCCAAGTGCCAAGGATATTCTCTGCTTGTAATTTCATTAGGACATGCATATAACCACAAAGAATTGGAAGAGCTGGCTAGTATTCCCATGGAACAGCATTTAATTGAGCTGGGCAGAGTCCACAAGCCTGAACTTGACTATGTAGTGAGGTTTATGAAACCATTTGTGCATCTCCTCAGACGTAAGTTATTATGTGAAAGCTATTTCATTGGTCTTCAATGAATGTCCAGCACCCTTGGGTAATAGTCTTCCATAGATCCAGAAACACATTTAGCATAGAGATTTCAGTTCAAGTTTCCTATTCCAAAGTCCCTCAGTTTTGTGCTCAATGGGTCAATTTAAATACTTAAGGAGTGAAAACATGGTTTTATTCCATGCTTGTTCATTCTTAAAGCTGTCTAATAAAACTATCAACTTTGTTGATCTCAATAGGTTTTATGATGGGAAACCTGTCATCTAGGAATTGAACTAAGGTCACCAATCTTATTTCACATAGATCATCCAACAATTATTGTCAGATCTCAGTGACTTTAGATCACTTCTAGCTTCTACGCAGCTTGGACCAGTAACCTAAGCTGAGGGCCTGATATCCTATTAGCAGTTCCATAAAAAATGCTGGCCTAGTTAGTAGGTCAGTAAGTGATATGTCAGACAGTTTGTTGTTCTCTTCGGGTCACTTGGATACACATCAGAAGAACCTGCAGACAGGAGATGGATTTAGTACAATCTATGCTGCTTACACTCTGCAGCAGCCCTTGCAGACTCATTGATGGAAACTACAAAGGATAACTGGACTATCATCCTGAAGTCCTCACTTTAGATAGACAAATGTGAATTGTTTTTATATCCCTAGATAAAAGTAAGCCTTTCAGAGACACTGACGTGCAAGGGTGAGAACAAATGTACTCTAGTCATAGCTTGTAATAATAGCATTATGGGGTGAATGTGTCTTAAAAACGGGTGCTTATGCATAAAGACGGTATTTAAATTGCATTTGCCAGTAGCCCTGTTCTCATTCTCTTATCAGAGCAGTGTACTATAGGCAATGTTGTAATTCATGCACTAAATTGACTTTAAAAGCTTAAACATACTAGAGAGTTGCACACTTGTTTCTTCTGTAGGCAAACCACATTACCTGCACCAGGAGCTCCTTGTATTTCTCCACCCTCTGCATTGGAGACCTGCGTGTCACCATCCCACCTCCTACTTCACAAACTCCCAATAATCCCCCTTCTTCATACCAGGAGCTCCCATGCCATTGTTCTCATTCTACTTCTCTTTTTCTTTCTTTCAAGGAGTCAGCATTTTAAAACTGTACGGGGAGGCGGGGCAGAGCTGATTTGGGGGTAGTAGTATGATAGAAAGTGTTAATGATGGACATTGAGTAGTCCTTTGGTTTGTGGACAATTACAATGGCACTTGAAGCAGCTCGGTCTGCAGTCAGAGACCAGAGGGCTACATTCTTCCCTCCCTCCCCCACTCCGATTTCCCCTTCCAGTTTTCACCAAAGTCAATAAAGCGCGGCACATTGATGACTAGGTAAATTCAGGGAGGATAAATCCATCAATGGCTATGAGCCAAGATGGGCAGGGATGATGTTCTTAGCCTCTGTTTGCCAAGGCTTGGAGTGAATGGCAGGGGAGGGATCACGTGGTGATTGCCTGTTCTGTTCATTCCCTCAGGGGCACCTGGCATTGACCTCTGTCGGCAGACAGGATAGAGGACTTTTGATCTGACCCAGTGTGGCCGTTCTTATGCTTACGCCATTCCCTGTGATTTTGGAATTGCTTAGATGTGACACCCAAAAGTAGTTGTGTTACATCCAAACAGAAAGGCCATCAAGCTATGTCCAAGCCCTTGCAAGCTCTGCCAGTAATGCGTCTTGCTGCTGGGTGAATAAAGTCCATCTTGGTAGAGATACACGGGGGCAGAAGAGGAAACAGTGAATGAAAACGGTTTCAAATTGAATCGAGTTGGTACATTTTGTTCTAGTGTTTTGTTTTCTCAACAGGTGCAATCAACAAATATCCACCAGAACAGCTCAAGAGAAATTGTACCAGAATGAGGTTTCATGATGTACTGAAACCAGTACCCGCACCAAGGCGTGAACAAGTTCCGTGAGTCCAGACACTTATTTTCTTATGGTCTGTTGTTACTTATGGACAAATCGATCAGAGCACCTAGATGTTCTCCTGGGTAGCAATTCCTATCAAAGGCCCCGAACCTGCAGACACGCTTCACTTTACACATGAGTAGTTCTGTTGGACAGTAATTTTGTGTTCTCCCATCAACGTCATTTAAAAAAAATTGAAAACTGTACAGAACCACAAAAAAGATTTAAAAGCTTATAATTTGCACCTGGCTTTAAAGTCTTCTCCTATCTGTTTCCTGCCTGTTCTATAGAACTCATCTGTCAAAAGCATCACCTCCCTTATGCCAGTGGTAGGATTTTTTGGGGCTACATATGGTTTCAGACTGTAGTTCATAGCAGGCTGTGGTATAAATGTGCCCATCCCTATCCTGCTTCACACTGTGTGGACCATGCTGCTGCACACTAACAATTCCTTTTAGCGGGCTTTGAGCTACCCACTAAGTGCATTAGTGAACTCTTAGAGCACAACAGCAGGGCCCGTGTGGCTACTTACTGCAGAGCAGGGTAGGATCATAGCTCAGCTTGCTGCAAATGGTGAAGACAAGCCTTTCTTGACATGTGAATACCTCTGTCCATGAGCGGTTTTAGTTAAGACTTGAACATAAGGAAAAGGGCAGAAATTTGAAATGAAGTTAGCTAATCCCAGTTCCTTTTGAGTCCTCCTGCCAAGCCAAAATGTTCCCTGTTCTTTTATCCCCAGCCATCTTGGAGAAGAGGACTTGTCAGGAAGTGATGTCATGCTTGATGCTGAATTTATTGGTTATGAGCCTTCAATACAGATGTTCCAGGATGATGTAAGTGATGGTCCTCTAAATACCAACATTTTTGCAACCAATACACATCAATCCTTGGTTCCTATGGACATAATGGAGAATGCTGCCAAGACACACAGAAGGAAAGAAAACATGAGTCATGTCTGATGGAAGTGGAAAGGAAGGAAGATATCTCCATAATCCCTCACTGAACAGAGTGGACAGTTTAACCTTTGGATCCCTCTGGATAACTTCGCACATCCTTAGAATATTCAGCCAAGGAAAAAGAACTAAATATACCAGCTCTTCTCTGTCTCCTCCTCCTCTTCTGGCCAGCAACCTAACTTCTTTCCTGCCCTCTGTAAACTCAGCACAACAGGACAGAAAGAGGATCTGTACACAAGCAGGCACTTTCCTGTCACCGTTCACCACCTTTGTCAATTAGCCTCAAGCACAGAGATGTTTCATAGCTCCATGGCCATTCTAACTACCTGCAGCTATGCATTATCATCTGTTGCTCTCCCATGGTTGTTTCCCAATGTGAGATGGGGCAGGACTGGTAGCAGTGGAATAGGCTCTTATGTGACTCTGCCATGGCCACTTCCTACCCCAGACCTAGATTCTCAGCAACATCTGAAGACCTGTCCCACTTGAACTGTTGTGACCAGAATTAACTAACATAATGATGTGAACACGATCAAGTGTTCAAATGGCACCAAGCAAGAATGTGTAGGCTCGTGTATTATAAACATAGTTAGGATTTTGGTTGGATTTACAGTCACTGCAGTTTACTGGTTGTGTTTTCAGAATGCCGTGAAGAGAGCTGTATGTAAAGTCTCATGGATGAATATTATGGCAATTGGAAGTGGAAATAAACATATTCTTGGAAAATATTGAGCATATTGAAAAGCAAAGGGCTAGTCCTGCTTTAACTCCCTTAACTACAATGCTTCATGCATACACAGTGCAGTTCAGCTGAAGGTCTAAAATGCTCTATGGGAGCAAAGACTTATATGGATGCAATTAGGTTACAGCTAACATTGTCAAACTTGGCTACCTGGAGTTAAGCATATGCATAAATGACCTAGTTTTCAGAGGTACTGCGCTGATGGAAGTTTCTGCAATATTTTTGTTTATGGCCTTTGCATATCCTTTGAAAATAGCTGTAGAGATTTCCCTGGAGTGCAGAATAAGGTACTGTTGTGATGGCGTCTGAATGGATCTATACTATGTAGCACAGATGCATCTTTTTCTGCTGTTCTGATTAGTGTTATACGTTCTTTTGTAATATAGCGCTTATCCATATCCTCAGACATCTCCTCCCCTATGATGGGGTTTTGTTCTCACAGGTGGAAAACTGACCTGTAATTCCACATTTCTGCCAACTGCAGAAGCAGTGTATGTAGTGAGGGCAGAGGAGATGAGCTCACGTTGAGGAAGACTGAAAGGCACTAATAACACCACTGCATCTAGCCTCCTTATTGCTCCTTCCAGCAAAGGAGACACTGGCTCCATGAGCTGTCCAGAGATCTGTTCCCATCCTGACCCTTTTGGAGAGGTGCATAGTACATGCTCAGGCTGTGTATGACAAGAGGCTATATTTGGCCATTGGTCACTGTTTTGGAAAGACACAGTCTACCTTCATACAACACTGATAGGAAAGAAAATAAAGCATGTCTTTTCAACCCTCTGTACAGACAGTTTCATCATCATCATGAAGTCAAGGAATTGCTTGTTTGTTTTACAGATGTCTGGAACCAAACACATTTTAAACAATGAAATGATGAAATATGGCAGTGGGGCTGAAGAAACTAACTATGCTGCATAGTTTTGACCTGTAAAAATTCCCATATTTGCCCCCTACAATGATTTATTGACTGTAATCATAGAAGCAACGTGGACATAATCTGTCAGCTATAGAATCATTGGATTCCTTTAAAAATAAGCATTGTTATTTTAAAAAACTTGACTATATCTATCCATATGCTCGAAAGAGTCTGCGGCTGTGTTGTACTGAATGTGCTCTACTCCTATTTGTTTCAGTGGGAAGTGAGGACACTTCGAAATTAACAGGGCCGGGCCCTTGAGAAACAGTCTCGTTCCCAGGTCAGTTGTGCTTTGTGAGAGGCATCAGTGGATGTAACACTTCTCTTTCAATGCACAAAGTGGAGTGCAAATTCTTTTCAGTGACATTTTACTTTCCATACTCCTTTTACAGGTGTAAGTTGCATTGTGTAAAGACAGGAAGAAGGCTTATTAGTCAGTGCTGTGCTTTTCCAGATAGAGTAACTATTTAATTGGAGACTGAATTATTTCCTTTAGATCGGGGTTGGGGAACTTACGGCCCAGAGGCCAGATGTGGGCCCTGGGTTGCCTAGATCTGGCCCCCAAGGCTTAAGGCCTCCCCCATTGTTAGGGAGCCCACATTAGCACTTGAGCTTGCTCTGCCCTCCCACAGTCTCTTGCTCTCAACTGATTTTTCTGTGGGTCACCAGTCCCTGACTCAGAAAACATTCCCCATCCCTGCTTTAGATCAAGGAGCGCTCTAAAACAACAGTGAACATCTAACAGGAAGCATCTATTGTGTTTTAGAAATAATGTAACATAAGGCTTGTAAAAAGAAATTTTCCAATGTAAGTTCTTTCCATCAGAAAATGTTGATTCCATGGAATTGAAGCATTCCACCGAATTGTGTCTATTCCATCAAGTTTTGATGGAAACCAAAAAGACTGGCCGCTGCTGGTCTGGCCAGCATGCCAGTCTAGAAGTTTTCAAAAGTGTCTATTCCACAGATAATTCTGTATTTCCAATTCCTTGTTCTGATTTAAAACAACAATTGCAGGTTTTATGGGATAAAACTTCCAGTTCTTACACAAATGTACTTGTATAGGGACAATTTTACCATATACCTTCTACCACTGTGCTAGTATCATACGGCGCTATTTAATGTGTGTTACACAGCATGTCAAGATACCAATTAAACTATCTACTTGAAACTTCATATGGCGTCTTCTTTCATGTAATCATAATAGTTAAAGACAATACTCGGTGCTACTCCTATGGGAAATTAGGAACAAGACCAGAAGCAGTGAGCATGGTGGGAGATCCTTGTTCTTTTACAAGTCATTACTTACATGCATGGCCTATTCATGAAGCAGGGAGTTTTTAGGTATATCACGAGCAGACAAATCATATCATCACTGTTTTTGTGAAAAAAGAAAGGTATAAGAAAACATTATGCATCACTTATTTTGTGGCTTACATGTTCATTACAGTGGAAGTGCATGGGGAGTAGCAGGAAGTGCTTAAAGGTTTCTCCCCCCACCCCATCCCCAACCCCCCCACAAAATATCACTGGGCTTTCAATTCTCGTTAATATGAAATGCTCACTAAATATGTTGACATTTGCCTGGAACTGTGATACAGTGAAGCAGAAAGCTGGCAGGTTTCAGTAGACAAAAGCGCCAATAGATATTGCAGACAAAACTACTGTACAAGTAAGCTCATATGGGGTTTATTCTTTGATATCAACTATATATTAATGAGAGTATACATGGACATTAGTGCAACAAATTATTTCTTCTTCCAGATTCAATGTACAAAAAAAATCAGGCTTCATAAATAATGTCTATGTAGGAGTCAGCAGTTTTCATTATATTTATAACTGGCAACGTAATACTTCAAAAACTATTTTATTATAGGTTCCAGAAGAATGGAATGGTTACCACCACACTGACCACTACTTCTTCATAAACTTCTTCTGCTTGTTACTTTCAGAAAGTGTTACAGAAATCAAGCAGCTGTAATAAAATAACTGAAAGGGCCTTCAGACAAGTCTTAGTAACCATACTGATTGATATATGGTCATCTTCATATTCTTCAGAGTCATCATAATTCTATTATTTATTACAAATATTTACATATTATATATTAGTGCAGCCTTTACTTCCATACTTTAACAATTCCATCTCTGGTAGAGATTCTGGTCCCCGACAAGGGGTCTCATCTGTAGGGCCCAACTTCTGCTTGTTTTGAATTTCCTGTTTGAGAGTGAAAGGATTAAAATAAAACAAGTCTCCAATAGTACATAAATTTAACAGGACGTTTCATAGTCTGGCAAACTAGAAAGACCATTAAAAATCAACATAAGTTGTCCTTTGCCAAATGTTCTCCTCCTATTACTGAAACAGGGGTGTGTGTTTAAGGCCTTGTCTACACTAAAAGGAAAATCACTGCTGCCATGATCAATCTTCAGAAGTTCAATTTAGCGAGTGTAGTTCAGACTCATTAAATCAAACTCAGAGGATGCCCCCACCAGCATCCGGTACTCCTTTTGTGAGGAGTAGGAAACCCATTGGAGCATTTGCTCCTGTCAGCCTTACGCTGTGGGGATGCCACCAACCTCAGCTTAAGATAAACTGACTCCAGTTACTGAAGCTGAGTACTGCAAGCTGAGCTGCTGAGTCTACTGTAGAGTTGGCCTAAAAGCCCTTTTCCTTCACAATCTAGCTTCTTGATCCTGAACTAAAGTAATAATTCTGTATTAGTAGATAGGGGAACAAGACAGGTATCCCAAATTCAATATTACAACTTCAGTAAAGGAAAAGCTGATGAGAGAAAACATGCTTAGTCATCTTCATGGAAACAATCCTATAGAAAAGACCAGCCCATCTAGGATTTTTAAGCTAACAGTTCTGTATCAGGAATATCAATTGTTAAATATTATAGAAGAATCTATTCAAATTCCACAGATTTTTACAGTAATCTCTTGAGAATCTAACCAGTTTTTCCTAATTATGTAGGATTTTTCCATACAGAAAAATTCTCAAAAATTGGCTTAAAGGAATAAAATAAATTGACAACTCATTTTCTATATTAAAGAAACTTGTAAAAAATGCCTCCTTAATAGAAATATCTTAAACGCTATGTATTCAGTTAAATAATCAATGCAAAACATTATAAAGCCAAATATAAATCAGTAAATCTGCAAGTGCTGGAAGTCATTTTGAGGGATACAATCACAGCAGAAATCTGACACGAAAACATTCCTGTACTTTTTGGATGTGATTTAAGTTGTGCTTCGACTGTTTTTAATTATCCCATAAGGAACAAACAGCGTACTTACAGCACTGCATAAATAATTTGTGTACTCAACTTCTAACTGCAGGACAAATTCCACACTAACTGGGTAACAGCTTGTAGTGGAAATGCCTCACTGACCGGAAAGTCAAAATATTAAACTGTTAAATCTCTGAGTTTCAGGATCACAAAAGTCATCCCAAGACATCAGGCTTTCCCAATGAATACTACCAGGTAGTATTGTTTGTCAAAACAAGCACTATTTGGTTTTAAACATTATTGCTGCCTCTAAAATATGACTTGTTGAGAGATTGAAGTCATCAATGCATAGAGGTAGTAAGCAGAGGGACCAGAAATGAAAGTGTCCCTCTCCTCATACTGGTGTACTTGAACACTGGACTGCAGGGCCAATAAAAAAAAAAAAAAAAACCAGAACAGAATACCTGAACCACTTCTGTGCTTTCAATTATCTTCCTATAGTAGGATACCGATGGGCAATTGGCACTTCCTGCAACAATGTATGATCTCTCAGGGTAAGCCATTTCCCAAAATCTAAGAATGCAAGGGAAAAACAAAACAAAAACATGCATAAGCCAAAGAAGGTAAGAAATGCTTAACGGTCATAGGCCTCAATACAACTGTGTAAGAGCTTTCTTGCCCTTAAGGTAAAATTCAGATAGACTAGACTTTATAGGCTGAAGGGAAGAGTTATAGGTTATAAATACAGAAAATCAAAGTTAATATCACATTTGTTCAGAAGGCATCACTAATTGCTGCATCCAGCACAGCATATCAATTCATGTAGTGGATCTGACGAAGTGGGTCTTTGCCCACAAAAGCTTATGCTCCAATACATATGTTAGTCTATAACAGTGGTCTCCAACCTTTTTACACCCAAGATCACTTTTTAAATCTCAGAACAAGCGAAGATCTACTGCCCCATCCTTCCCCCAAGACCCCACTCCTTCCTTGAAGCCTTGCCCTCTCTATTCTCCTCTCCATCACTTGCTATCCCCAGCCCTTATACACTCTACACTGCCACTTTTTTTTCCAATTCTTATGTAGGAAGAGGTTTTTCCAACATTTGGCCTGTCTAGACTGCAGCAAATGATAGAAAAAACCCTTATTTTGGAATCCCCCTTATTCCTCGTGGAATGAGGAATATAGGGGTTACTGAAAGAGCATGTTTGCTCTTCCACTAAAAAAAGCAGAACAAATGCATCCCTGGATGCAGAAGAGTTTTTCCAGGATATCTCTGGAATCCCGGAAAGACTCCTGCAGTCTAGCCGTACCCTCACTGGGTTGAGACAGAATGTGTGGGCGCTGGGGTGGGAGTGAGGGATTTGGGTGTGGGAAGGGGTGAGAGGTGCAAGCTCTGGGAGGAAATTTGGATGCAGGAGGAGGTACAGAAGGGGATGCTGGCTCAGGGGAGGTGGCTCCAGGCTGGGGAGTGTTGGGGTCAGATGGAGGGTTGCGGTACTAAGCAAGCCACAGGCTTGTGGATGTGAGGGTGCAGGAATTTGGGTTGGGCTCAGGGCAGGGGGTTCCAGTGTATGATAGGCTCAGATCTAGAGTCTGGGGGGGGCATGCCAGAGTGTTATAATGCTGCAGCCAGATGGGGGCTTGGCCCCAATTGGGGGTTTGTTGGCCAGGCTTCATTTTTAAATAAAATACTATGTCAAACACAAAAAGTTTCTGCATTGTCTTTATTTATGAGAAGGGAAGGGAGCCTGTTTTAAGTCAGGGGGTCACTGACCCACAGAAAAGTCAGTTGGGAACACGAGAGATGCAAAAAAAAATACCTCCTCCCAACCCCTTTCCAAGCCTCACTAATGTGGCCCCAACTGTGCTGGTGGGAGCTGCGTTGTACTTGGGAAGGGTGCTAGTGGGTGCTGGGGCAGGGGACATAGTGCTGGGGTGGGGGCAGGGTTCTGCAGCAGGGCACAGTGGAGAGGGGACAGGGTGCTGGGGGGAGGGGACAGGGTTCTGCAGCAGGGGACAGGGGGCCAGTGGGGGCAGGAGTCCCCTGCACTAGCCTCCTCCCAGGACTCCCCTCCCTCCCACAGAGGAGGGAAGTCCCCACGTGCGCCTCCTCTGGGGCCAACTCACCCCTCCTGCAGCGCAGGGAAGCCCCCCTGCGCACACATTCTCCGGGGCCAACTCCCCCTCCCGCGGAGCAGGGAAGCCCACGCGCGTGCCTCCTCCAGGGCCAACTCCCCTTTCCGCAGAAGAGAGAAGCCCCGGTGCGCACCTTCCCTGGGGACCCCCGCAAGTTCCAGCACGCCACAGACCTGAGGGAGGGGACCAGCCAGTGCACTTCCGGAACCCCCGGAACTGGCACGCAGCTGCAGGACTTCCGTCCACCCCGCAGGAAGCCGGCACTACCTCCATTTTTGCTGGAGGTAGGTAGTGGGGCTTCTCAGGGGTGGGGAGAAATGGGGGGCCCCCGAACGCCTCGCGATCGACTGGTCGAGCCCTCGCGATAGACCAGTCAATGGCAATCGACCGGTTGGTGACCATGGGTCTATAAGGTGCCACAGGACTCCTTGTCACTTTTGCAGATCCAGACTAACACGGCTACCCCTCTGATAGTTTACAAAGGGTGGCTCTTATCTCCATTTTGCAGATGGGAAAGTGGGACTCGAGAAGTTAAAGATACTGGTCTAATATAACAGGCAGCAACAACGAGGAATAGAAGGCTATGTCTATACTACGAGACTATTTCAAAATAAAAATTCCCAAAATAACTATAGGGAAAACTTGAAATTAATCCAAAGCAGGCTCCCTTAATGTGGATGCGCTACCTTGACTTAGAGCCCTAGGAAGCACCGGAGAGTAGTTACTTTGAATGACTCTGGGGAGTAGTTACTTCGACTACAGCATCTACCCTAACACTGTTTCAAAATAAGCATTATTCCTCATCACAAGCATGAGTTATTTCGAAATAACAAGTCCATTGTCTTGAAATAATTTTGAAATAACGGGCTTGCTGTGTGGACGCTCACCTTGTTATTTCAAAATGAGGGGAATAATTCCCCAGTGTAGACATGCCCAAACAGAGACAATAGATCTCTTGAATCTGTGGAAAAAAGAGTGACATTCAATTGCCCAAAATTATAATGAACCAATCTGTAAATACTACAACCACTACTGTAGGACTACAATATATTCCATGAACACTGTGAGGTGACGGCTAATGGGGGGAAAATACAAACATGTTACTATCTCCAAAAACGTTCTTGTACCGAATTTCTAATTTATGTTACCAAACAAGAGAGGCAGCCTGTACAATAGTGACTCCATTATACATATTTGTAAAACATTGGCCTTTGTTTCAACACAAAATCAAAGTGTGATGGTTTGGTATCTGGTAAATCATCAAATCTTAAATACATAGAGATAAAAGTCATTTATTTTTGTTCCTGCTCACAAAGCATGAAAGCGAATCTAACTCTTCCTAGGTTTCCAATGCGACATGACAAAATTCTTACATTTCCATAGAGACATTGCCAAGTAAGTAAAAGAGTAATTCTCTCTGAGGGTACGTCTACACTACAGCATTACTTAGAAATATCTAATTTCAAAATAGTTAATTCGAAATATCTTATTTCGAAATAACGCGTCTACACACAAAATGCATTTCGAAATAGCATTTTGCTTTTTTGAAATAGCGCATCCACACTGATTGGACGCTGAATCGCATTTAAGGCCAGCCGGAACTGGTTCCGGCTGGGCATCAGGTCAAGAGTTACTTTGTGTGGCTGCTGCCTGAGCCTACCTGAGGCCCGTGCTTAAAGGAACCCCCCCTCCCTCCTCCCGCCCCCCCGGACAGCCAGTTCTCAGGTTTCCCTGCTTGCTTGCCTACCTCGCTGAGGGACAGCAAAGCATTTTTTTCTCTGCGTGCTCTGATTGCCCTCACTCGGGACACCACAGCACTCTGCAGCATGGAGCCGGAGCTGCCCCTGGGCACTCTGGTGCTTCTCCTGGCTGTGTTGCTGCAAGCCTGGCTGCACTTTCTGCAGGCTGCCTCACAGCATCTGCTGCAGCCCAACCCCCAAGCTTTCATCCGGACCCTCCTGGGGTATGTGGAGGAGCAGCTGCAGCTCTTGGATGCTAGCGTGCCCCGCCGCATCTGGCATCTGGACGCCAGCACTGACTGGTGGGACCACATCATCCCGGAGCGCTGGGGAGACCACCAATGGACCCAGAACTTCAGGATGAAGAAGGACACCTTCCTGGAGCTCTGTGAGTGGCTCGCCCCTGATCTGAGGCAACAGGACATGCACATGAGGCCCACCATTCTCCTCCAAAAGCGTGTGGCCATCGCCCTCTGGAAGCTCTCCATGCCAGATAGTTACCGATCCGTGGCGAACCAGTTCGGCATAGGGAGATCCACCATTGGAGCGGTGCTCATGCAGGTATGGCAGTCTCCGGTCACTGTGCAGGAGGGGGCGTGCAAGGAGGGAATGGGCTGCCCTAGGAGAAAGGGGGGAGGTGGTGAAAGTCCCCTCCCCATGAGGGGTTGTTCTGTCCTGTCCGCACTAAAGGACTGTCCGCGATGGCCAGGTTTGCAGGGGCGGGGTTGGTCCTGGGGAACGGGGGCGCGGGGCAGTGATGGGGAGGGAGCACTCTCAGCCACCCTGGCACCCCAGTGACTCTTGGTTTTGTGTGTCTATCTGCAGGTGGTCAAGGCCATCAACAGAGTGCTGCTCCACAGAGTCATCCGCCTCACTGATGTCGACACGGTGATCGAGGGGTTCGACGCCCTGGGCTTCCCCAACTGCGGGGGGGCAATTGACGGGACACACATCCCCATCCGTGCCCCGGACCACCAGGCCTCCCTCTACGTCAACCGGAAGGGATACTTCTCGGTCATCCTGCAGGCTGTGTCTGACCACCAGGGCCACTTTGTAGACATCAATGTGGGCTGGTCCGGCAGAGCACACGACGCGTGGGTGTACCGCAACTCCTCCGTGTGCCAGAGGCTGCATGCCAGGACTTTCTTCCCCGACTGCCACACCAGGGTCGGGGACGTGGACATGCCTGTGTGCCTGACGGGGGATGCGGCCTATCCCCTACAGCCCTGGTTCATGAAGCCATACACGGGACACCTCAACCCCTCCCGGCACGCATTTAATGCCAGGCTCAGCAGGGCCCACATTGTGGTGGAGGGTGCCTTCGGCTGGCTGGAGGCCCATTTTAGATGCCTCCTCACCTGCCTGGACCTCTCCGAGCAGAATATTCCGCACGTGTTGGCAGTGTGCTGTGTGCTGCACAATTTGTGTGAGCGGAAGGGGGAGGCTTTCCTGCCAGGCTGGATGGCAGAGGCCAATAACTTGGCCAGCCTGTACACGCAGCCCCACACGGCTGCCAGCCAGGAGGTCCACTGGGGGGGTTGTCCGTATCCAGGAGGCTCTGCGGGAGAGCTTCCACCTGGAGGAGCACTAACAGTCTCCCTGGTCTGCCCCACTGGGGGCTTGTGCCTTATTCCTCCCTCATGTCCCTCCACTTACCCCTTCCTAACCCCCCTTCTTGATGTACAATAAAAGACACATGTATTCAAGAAAACAAATCCTCTTTATTGAACAAAACTGGGGGGGGGGGGAATGAACCTCAGGTGAGACTGGGGAAAGAAGGTGGGAGAGGGGAAGGGAGGGGAAAACCTGGGAGGAGGGAGCTGGAAGGGGGAGGCAAGGGGAGGAAGGGGGAGGAGAAGCTCAGGGCTCAGGGTTGGGGGTCTCGCCGGCCCAACTGTCTCCCAGCACTGCTGGTGTGGGGGGCCTCGGCATCCCTGGGAGGTTGCGGAGGGGATGGAGAAAGAAGTGGAAGGAGGAGAAGGAGTGGGAGGAGGAGTGGTAGCTGGGGAGGCAGCAGGGGCTGGAGCAGCAGGAGGCAGCAATCTCTGCACCAGGGTCTGCAGGTGCCCGCAGATGGCATGGCCCTGGGCAAGTAGCTCCCGCCAGCTCTCCCACCGGAGCTGCAGGTCTTTGTGCACCCAGTGCTCCAGGGTGCAGTGCAGGGCTCGCAGTGCCCCTAGGTGCTGCCACTGGGAGTCCTCTTGGGCACGGGTCAGCCTACAGAGTGCCCGGGTGCGGGAGGATGTCCCAGACGGGGTGGTGCACCCTGCACTCGCAGCTGGTGCGGCTGTGGAGAAACAAGAGAAGTGGTCAGTTATCCTTGGGGACACAATGGGTGAAGCCCAGCCCCACTCTGCAAGGCGAGGATGACAGTTCTCCACACCATCGGAGCTGATGTGCTTGCACACAGGCCATGTTCAGGATGTCCTGCTATCCCCGGGAGTGGGAGCTGGCCTGGGAGTGCACCCAGGCCCCTGTGCTGTATATAGTGTGGGTGTGAGGGGGAGGGGAAGATGTCCTCTGCCTCTGTGGAGAGGGGGCTTGTGGAGGGAGGGCGTCCTGCTGTGTCCCACCCCGCGGTCAGAAACATGTCATGTGTCTTTACACACGCATGTGAGTAGCAGGCCAAGGCCCCTGCTGGGTGGCAGCCAGTTGGGGCCACATGCCCAGGGGTGGCACGGCACGTGTTTGCACGTGTACAGGTTGCTGCATGATCTGTGGTCAGCAAGGCTCACGCGCACAGTCCCTGGTCCCCTCCTCCCCGGCCCCCCCGCATAAGGGGACAGTGATGGCACTCACATGTTGTTGCCTCCCCAGCCTCAGACGACACTGGCGACAGGCTCAGGGGTCCTGGCTGCGCGGCACCCTCCCTCCCTCTTTACCAGTAAGTTTATGTGGAGTGTGTGGCAAATCCATTCAAGTTTCACAAGGACTGTGCCATAGGGTTGCCAGGTATCCAGTTTTGAACTGGACAGTCCAGTATTTGAGATTTCTGTTCGGAAAACAAATTGAAAAAATGTAAATGAGAAAATGTAAACGTCCGGTATTTTCTAAATCAGATGTACTGTATGTAGATTGTGATGTAATCTCAAGTGTATCCTTGTATTTTTGTTAAAACCATCTGGCAACCCTAACTGTGCATATCTGCTTTCCATTGATGAAATGGTGAACCAATTAATAAATTGGAGGGTATATTCCTGAGGTACAGTGAGGGGGAGATTTGGTGCTAGTGCCTGTCTCTGTGTGATTCATGAGTGGCTCTGAGAGCGTTCGTGCAATCTAGCTGCGTGTGAGCTCTCCACATGTGGTTGTACCGAGTGATAACGCCTAAAGGGGTTGCTGCTGGTCATTAGCAAGACATTTTGAGACATGGCCCACGCTGGAGAGAGTTCAGGGGGCCACAGCAGTCCCACGGTTCCAGGCTGCACCCTGGGGTGATCCCATCATACTCATGTAATCTTTTGATTACTCAATTCAATAGCTGGGACGTTAAGTCAAACAATAAATAATGAAGCCACATGAATGCAGCATTGCCAAATCATGTAATTTTTTTTCCCATGAGCAAAAAAAAATTTGGCTGCTGCTGGGGCCAGTCTCAAGATGAAAGAAGAAGGAAGAAGGCTCATGTTGTTTTTAGCTAGCTCAGGGGCAATATCCTCTCTGGCTGCACTCCCCCAATCAGGGATAGCACATGAGGCTATCAGAAATTTCTTCCCTACGCTGGATAGGAAATAGGAGATTTTGGCAGAGGGAAGCAGAAGACGACATTCTCATTGGGGTTGCTGGAGGTGGCGAAAGGCACGATGAACCTTCAGAGGTGCAGTTGTAGCAAGGGGCAGATGTGAAGCTGGGGACATGAAGTTGATGTAGGAATTTTGGGGAGCATTATTAATTGTGGGATGGACAGATGTGGGAAGGCAAACAGATTTAAAAAAAATGCAGTGAGAACATTGGTTTGGGGGGGAAGAGACAAAGCTTCACACCATTAGGCAGCAGCCAAAACTTTGCAGCAGAGCCCCAAAATCATTCTCTGCTCTATGTTTGGGAGAGCAGGGATCGCAAATCACTGTGTGTGACAGTTTAGTAAGTCAAAAGAAAGACCAACCAACACAGACTAATCTGGAACAAAAGTCGTAATTTTTGGCTTGTAATGGTTGCCAATCCTCCAGGATTGTCTTTGAGTCTCCAGCAATGAAAGATTAATCATTTGATGAAAAATGTCCAGCCAAAATTGGCAACCATAGCTTTCCTAAGAATTTTATAAAGGTTTACCATGACTCAGATTCCACACAAACATTCCTTTATTAGTCAAAGGCCTCTTAGGGTTGGTTACATCTAAAATATGAGCCTAAGAATTTACACACTTTTATTCTAGGTCCCTAGTAAAAATATAGTTTTAAGAATTAGCCAATATACTTACACCAGAGTTACAAGATACCTTCCCATTATGGCATGACTCTGAGCAGAGTTTCTCAAAGTGATCTGTGGACCCACTCTGAGAAAGCTGCTACCAGGTTGTTCCAGTTTGTTTACCTACCTGCTCGGTCGTGGCCCCCCTTCTGGCTGCAATTTGCCATTTGCAGCCACAGGGAGCCGGGGGAAGCCGTGTGACTCAGGCTGTTGCTTCCTGCAGCTCCCTGTGGCTCCAAATGGCAAACCGCAGCCAATGGGAGCTGTGAAGACAGGTGGCTGCAGAGCTGGTAAGTAAACAAACCAGAGCAGCCCTGTAGCAGCCTTCTCAGAGTGGGTCCGCAGACCACTTTGAGAAATGCTGCTTTAGAGAAGGTATGAAAAAGCCTGACAAAGAATGGCTAGGATACCATTTTACACATTGCAACAAACAAGTGATGCCATTGCTGGTTATTGGACCTTATATCAAATCCAGCTGAATAAGCTAAGGGCTGCACTGTGCTTTCTTCAGAGTTTTTCCTCCATATCTGCCTTTGCCAAATTTTTCCCTAATGACTATATTACGCATTTCTCTATCATAAATAAAACAATCAACTATTTTCTGCAGCTGTTATCCAATTCACCATGTTTTTTATTTCTCTTACTTTAGTGGAAACCTTAAATGAGATCATGAGGCTATTCCAAAGAGTGACTATAAGTTTAACACAAATAATCCTCCTTTCTCATGATTTCCTGGGGAGAGGGAGTTATTTTGTTTTTATCACATATTTTGGGTCTATTGCTCATGCTAATATCCAAACCCAATGTAAAACTGTCATTCACTTAGGCCTAATGTGGGCCTATATTCCTACAAGGCCAGCTAATGATATTTTGTGCCTAACTCCTGACTTTCTGAACTCTTATGGTAGGCAATACTGGTAACATGACTCATAGTAGCAACAGTGGATTTCTGCCTTCAGACCAGTGAAGTGTTGTACTAACCCAAAATGGCCACCAAATCCAATTGCTCAGTGGGACTGAGTGCTCTCAGCATGGTGGCTGTCATTCCCCTTTATACATTAAAACAAAGCTGCCCCCATTAAAGATGGCCACCATCTCTTCCCTCGGAGAAGTTGTGATGACTCCCATGGGGAGACCTGGATGAGGACAAGAGAATATAATGGAGGTAGGAATGTAATTATGGTGGCCGAGGGGGAGTGTTAGGAAACTATGAGGAGTAGAAGGATGTAAGAGTAAGGCTAAAGGAAGGCAGGAATATGTCTGGAATATAAAGAGACTGAGGGGTTGCAGAGGAGAGTAGAGAGCAGGCAGCATATTGAAAGTGGTTTCAGGGCAGTGGGAAGGCAGGAGGCAGATTAGAAGGAGCCACAAATGCCTGGGGGCAGACTAGGAAGTGCAGAGGTATGTGTGGCAGGAAGAGCCCAAATAGGGCGCAACATATGACATGACATGGAAGAGAAGGAGAATATGGTGGGTGGAAGTTTGAGAGGGTAAAGAGAAGGAAAGAGTAGGTATAAAGGGCATGTGGATGACAGGACACTAAGGGATGCATGAAAGGTGACCAAGGCTCCGTCTACACTACAGGCTTCTTGCGCAAGAATGGCCGTTCTTGTGCAAAAACTTGCGGGGCGCCTACACTGCACGTGCATTCTTGCGCAAGTAAATTTACAGTTAGGCGTCGGAACAGAGAGCTTCTTGCGCAAGAGTTATTCCTTTCCCCATGAGGAATAAGCCCTCTTGCGAAAGAGCTCTTGCGCAAGAAGGCAGTGTGGACAGGCAACATGAATTTCTTACGCAAGAAACCCCTATGGCTTAAGTGACCATCAGAGCTTTCTTGCTCAAGAGAGCTTCCACACTGCCATGGATGCTCTTGCGCAAATTCACATCTCTTGTGCAAAAGCACATGGCAGTGTGGACGCACCCTTTCACAAGACCTTTTGCGCAAGAACTCTTGCGCAAAACAGTTCTTGCACAACAAGCCTGCAGTGTAGATGCAACCTGAGTGAAGTAGCTAGCTATCTTGTGTAGTTAAGGGAGGGAGACTAGCATAGGTGTTCAACCTAGAGGCACAAGGGATTCTGCTGCATCTCCTGCTTTGACGTGGTTTCCATTATATACAGAGTTTACAGTTTGGTTCAGAGCACTCCAGCCAAGCTCACTGACGTGGGGAATGGGGCAATGGTGGCAGTTGTTCTGGGGTCTGGTGATCCGGGCTGCCACCACAGAAGCAGCGGTGGCTGGAACCCCAGGCCCTTCAAATCACCCCCCTAACTCTGTGCAACACAGTCAAGGTGGTGCTAAGGTTTGGCTGGATGAGGGAGGTGGGGCAGCCCAGTAGTGCTGAGGGCTGGCTGCTCCTTTCTGCTTTATGCCGTGCTCCTTCCAGTAAGCCCAGAGACAGACAGAGTCTGTTATCAGCCCTGACCTCAGCTATACAAATTGTTTCAATGCCATTGGAGACCCACTGACAGTTCCTCCATGAGGCATTTAAGGGCCATGGGTGGTGCCATTTCTCTTCAGCTAGTGGTGTTCTACAATCTGCAGCAGCTGGGTCTGACACAACAGTCAGCAGAAACCAGTGAGAGAGTAGGAGGAGATGCTGTAAAGCAGCACAGTTCCTTGCACATGTGTGTGGTGAAATCACCCCAAACAGGGGCCAGGCACATGCTGGCAGCACCTTCTCACCTTGGGTGTGTGAGAGGGAGGTGCTCTCCACAACCACTGTCACTTCCTGAGGCAAGTCCACAGGCAGAGGAGGAGCGAGGAAGCCCAGAGTGGAATTGAGCTACCAGTGCCTTTACTGTTGCTGCTGCTCCCTGAAGGCTTTGCAGGTAGTTTCCTGGTTCTTTTGGAGGTGGGGGTAGAGAGCAAAAATAAGGGAGTTTTTTGTGAGGGGAAAAGAGGGCAACCATACAGGTAAGGGAAACAGAGAGGAAAACAGGAGCAGCTAGAGAGGATGGGGGAAGAGGAAGTCCAGAGACATAAGTTATTCTGTTTGTGAGAAGGACATGGCTAGAGCAAAGGGTTGCAAATTAGGCCAAAATTAATGGATTACAATGATTTTTAAGTATAAAACCTGTTGGGGGATGTTTTTGAACTGAGTCAAATAAACCAGTTTTTCAATTAGTTCAGCTAATGAGATGAGATCCCTAAAATCAGGTTGTATGGCTAAAAGCCATTATAATCTGTCATTTGCAGCACAGTGGGCAAAAGAACTCAGGTGTTCCACACTTTAGTTATTTGCCATGTATTTTGATGGCTTCAGCCACATATGGGTGGGTTGGGAGTTGCTTTTTCCCTGGCCCTGCCTGGCAGGGAAAAGCTCTAGGAAGTGCTCAGAGGTGATAGTGGGGAACAAGCTGTCATTTGACATAGCTCCCAAGAATGGTTGACACAGGCAGCCCTGCTCCCTTTAAGCCTCCAAGCAGCCCTTGACAGAGATGCAGTGGATTGACCTCAAAGCAGCAAACAATGCTGTTGGGCGAATAGCCATGAGATTGCTTCTCACACCAACCTCAGTGGACACTGAGGAAGCAGTAGGCTCAGAAGGTCCCCCCCCCCAAAAAAAAAAACCACACTAATTGCAAAATAGTTTTGTTAAAAAAAAAAAGTTGTGGGGAAAATGTAATTTAAATGACTGTATATGTAATGTAAAAACAGAAGGATACTTGTCACACAATTTTGAATTGAAATGTTTGTTGTATTGAAACATGTTGGTTCTTATTTGTGTTTCCCCTTTTCTCCCTTTTTTAATGTTTCCACTGAATGCAGCAGAATGAATATTTTCCAATGTGTGTATTCCTTGCTTTTTGGCTCCCCCCCTCTAACTTTTTAAAATTTCTCCTACTTAGGAAAAGTTAAGAGTGGCATAAGGGAAAATAAAACACTAAGTCAGACCCTCTGAAACTTCTCCAAATCTCTTTAAGTTTTAGTGGAAAAAGGAAAAGAAGGGGAGGGGAGAAGGGAATTAATAAAGAAAAATCTGTAGATAGCAGTCATTCTTTTTATTGCATTCAGAAAAGAAAAAGGGCTAGAAAAATGGGAAAGGGAGAAACATTTTAAATTCCCATATTTAAAAACCTAACAACAAAACACCAGATTTGAATATAAATAAACCTAAAGTTTTGATCTGAACCACTGTAAAAATTTCCAGCAAAAATTGAAATATAAAGTTTGTTTGAATGTTTTTTGTCACAGAAAGAAAAGGGGTTTCTATCTTGTTACTTCTTCACTAGCATAATGCCCATGCAAAGTGACAATTTCATGTTATGGCAAAATGATTTGTTATGTAACAAAAGTAATTAAAGGAAAAACATTCAGAAAGTCCTAGAATACCATGACCGATTGCCTTAAAATCACATTCTGCCAAATCTACTGTTAATTTTTCAACACTTTTGACTGATATCTGTGGGGGTTTTTTAGTATTTTGATGTCTATCTATTTAAATGTTCACACTTGTGCAAATACAACTTTTAAACACTTTCTTTTTCCAGTCAATATTGATTTAAATTTTCAGAGTTGCAGAAAACTAGGGGGGAGGGCCAGACAATTATTTAATGACAGCACATGTTAAAGTTTAAAAAAAAATTTTTTTAACTGTTAAAACACAATTTTTTTCATCACCGTATGTCAAAATATACAAACTAAATAACCTTAAATCAAACTCTAAGATGTCCTCTAGAAGGGGCGATGTACATCATAGGCAAGGGAAGGCACTGTCTTCCCAAACTGTCAGGCAGATCCCCACTCACACTCTGCCCCCAGAACACCTACTCTAGGCAGACTGAGGGTGGAGTGTTGCTGTTCCCATTGCCTGCCCTCCCCATGGTCTGGGGCCAGGGAGGCTAGCTCTCCACACCTTTCTCCCTCTGCTGGGGGCAGGGCCTGGGCAGAAGGGGTGCGGTTGGGCGCAGGGCTAGGGGGCGTGCCTCCCCCAGCTCTACCTTCAGCCACAGCCCATGTTTTTTAGCAGCATTTTGTTTATTTTGCTTCTCTGTAAATTTTGATTATGATCAGTGGAAGTGCATGTGAGAGAGAAAATTAATGTTGTTCAACAGCTTTAGATTTAAAAATCTTATCTTTCCAAGCCTACTTATCAGCTTAGGGCTCTTTCACTTTCAAATAAATGTAGTTTTAACTTTTGTTACACTTATCCACTGTTGTCACCTTGTGTGTTGCACGCTTCATCATATATCTCCTCCTCCTCCTAAATTCCAGAGTAAGTTGAACTTATTTGAATAAATTACTTCAGTCTCCCAGGGCTGCCCATACTATCACTTTTTTTCAAAAGCACCCAATTTTTAAAAGATTTCCCCATATATTATTGTATGCAGCTATCAAGTATACCACATTATCTATGTACTCCTTTTTAAATGCCCATTTCCTCACTTTACATGTAGGAAATGATCTCTTTTACATTAATGATTACTAGACTATTCAATGATCATGTCTATCCACTTCTAAAGAAGTTCTGTGGTCTCACAGGATGTACTGTATTTATATAAGTAAAAAATGAAATTTCCAAGAACACAGGATAGTGTTTTCCAGCTAACTAGGCCTCTGAACATTCCAAAAAATGCATGAGTGAATTGAGGCAGAAAATTCACTTGGTACATCTTCAAGTCCTTTGCAGCATTACTCCTTAAAGAGATATGAGGTTACCTCATTATCCTGACAGCAAAAAGAACTTGTTGTAAGAACAACTGGAATGAATTAATAAAGATAAAGTAAGAAAACATCATCAGCACCCTTTCTAAAAGTTGCTGGGTGGGGAGAGGGGGAGAAACCTTTCCAGGGGTTACAAAATGTACAGGAATGACTGCTGCTCAAAGTGAAAATCAGGTTAGTTGGAAACCCAGAAGAGCTCTGAGCTTCACCCTCACAGCTGCTGTTGCTGGCAGTGAGCTCAGCACTAAAACCAACCAGTGAGGGGAGAGATTATTTCTGGTGGTTTGGAAGTCTTTGAAAGCTACACATTTTAATTTTCCACATGGGAGGGGTTTTATGGCAAACTACTGATAGATTTTCTTTTAAAAGGGTTTCAGTCTTTTTCTGAGCCACTTTGTAGGGTCTAAAGTTTCGGACAGATACACATCTTCCCTTTATGTGGTAAGTATCACATACTGTCTTAAGTGGTTGCCAAGGAAAACTACTTAATTTCATTTCACTTTGTGGCAAGCTTTTCATTTAAATATTCTGTTAGTCTGAAATATTCATTCTGAAATTTTGGTAATATTCAATTTTTCTTCTTCTCTCTAATCTCTTGAATTTGATTTTTATATGGATCTTTATAGGTTTATCAGTATATTTTCCCCCCACTTGCTTTATTTATAATACAATAGATAACGCATGTGCACATATTTAAATTTAATTTTTAACTCAATTTCCTGAGGATGCAATGCTCATTTTTAAGATAATTACAGGGGTTTTTTTGTGATGATTTAGACTTAAGTTACTGATACATTCATGCAACACTAATGCCAGATTAATGTTTTACTTTTATTTTTGTCCCCCAATATAGTAAAGAGAAGGGGGGTGGGCTGGTGGCTAAGGCACTGGCTTAGGATGTGGGATTGTAGCCTGCTTCAATTACCTTCTCTGCCATGGACTTCCAGTGTGACCTTGGGCAAATCACTTAGCCCCTCTGCATCTGAGATTCCTATCTGTAAAACTAGCACAGCACTTCCTCAGATGGGTGTTGTGGGTATACATGCATTGAGCTTTACAGGATAAGAAGTGTTATACAAGAAAGAGGCGGTGTTATTAACACTCCATAAGGTACTTTTTTTTCTCCATCAGCTACCGATAAGTTATATGTACCCCCTTTGTCTTAGTCCTACTCTTAATACAAAATTCAACCTCTACAATAGTAAGGAAGTGGCAACGAATGTCAGAGACTTTTCCCTTCAGATCTTATTTCTACGTTTTTAAGGTTTAGGGCGATGTGAGTCTCTTGCTGCAGTCTAACTATGATGAATGTTTCTGCTTGTGTTAATGTACTGTGATATTTATATAATGTGTATTAAAAAGTAATGGTTTGCACATGATAATTTCAGCCTTTGAAAATCTAATATTCCCAATATAATTTCCTTCTTATTCAGATCTGATGTTTCACAAAACTCCAGCATTTATTCTTTTTTAATATTTTAATTTAACACTCAATTTAACATACAAGTTATAAAGAATTCCCTAGGTTTATCTTGATAATCTATACATATGATTTGAAGCTATTGAGGCATGGTACTAATATCTAATTGAGAAAATATTCCACTAGAAATATATGTATTTAAATGAAGTATTTTTAACCTCCTCTCATAAATGGATAGTTTAGCTTGACATTAAAGGCAAGGATTACCAGGTTCCTCAAAATTGCAATAAGACTTGATATCAAGAAGTGACTGGTGTTTTTCACTTTTCGGGTTTCACTAACTCAGTGGTTCTTAACCTTTCTACACTACTTCTTTTCCTTTTAGGAGTCTGATTTGTCTTGCATTCCCTCAAGTTTATTCTCACTTAAAAACTATTTGCTTATGAAAACAGACATTTTAAAACATAAGTGTCGCGATACGCTATTAGTGAAAAATTGCTTCCTTTCTCATTTTGTTTGTATGAAATTTTCATTTGTACTTACTCTGCTAGTGTTTTTTATGTAGCCTGTTGTAAAACTAGGAATATATGTAGACGAATTGAAGTTCCCCTGGAACCAAGAGTGGTGTGTACCCCAATGGGTTGAGAAGCACTGCGCTACGTGATCCTAAAATTACTGTGTTTATAAAGAGCTAGACTTTGCCCAGGACAGCATAACTATTCAAGGGAACACGATATCCTTTATGGAGATGGAAGCAAAAGGCGCACAGGGGAAGAGAGGTAATGTGTACCTGGCTTTCTCTCCCAAAGTGAGATGGGTGTGGAGAACAGAAAGGAAAACAGGCAAGCTGGTGTGCCTCTTTAGTCAGCTGCTATAACCGATAATTAAAAGCAGAATACCTTATGCTGTTGTTCAAGCATTACCTTGCCATCACCATGTAGTATAAAATGTAGTATTAGAAATTAACGATCAGCCCCCTTGCTTCACGCTACCTGAAAGAGGCTCCTCCTTGGGTGTACTGCAAAATATGGGCTCTAGAGAAGCTCAGGGAAAGGGGTCATCCTATTCAGGAGATACAAGAGATGCAGTGTTGCATACTTCTAAAGACAATGCAAGTTTCTCAAAAGGGTAATTTCCTTCAATAGCCTTCCTTGCCTCCTCTACCCAGATCTTTTTACTGCTCCATCTCCCCTTCCTGGAAACTGCTACCTCTATCCTTTTATTGCTTTTCTGTTGAAAATGTCTTCCATTACTCTGAGTTTCCAAACCTAAACCATGAAAGGCAGGCCCCAGGCAAGGTGTACTTTGAGGCTTTGTCTATACGGCAGGGTTTTTGTGCAAGAAGTCTTTTGTGGAAGAGTTTTTGCTCAAAACCTTCTTGAGCAAAAGCACATCCAGACCTCAAAGCGCATCGCTTTTGCAATATGCTTTTGCGCAAGAGAGCATCCACACTGCATGGACGCTCTTGTGCAAGAAAGCTCCGATCAGAGCACCTGTGCTTTAGATAGGCTCTTTTTACACAAGAAACCTCTGCAGAGCGTCCATGCATGCCTTTTTGCACAAGAGCTGTAGTGCAAAAAGGAGTTATGCCTCATAGAAGGAGGTATACCTACACTGCAAAAAGCCCTCTGTTCTGCCAAATGACTATAGATTTTCTTGCGCAAAAATGTGCTTGAGGTGTGGATGCTTCCCGGGTTTTCACGCAAAAACCTTGTAGTGGAGACATAGCCTTAGACTGCATTATTTGCACATCCTTCAGAGGAGCCGCTCTCCTCCCTCTCCTTGCAACCCAATAGGTATCTATGATTATAGTAACAGTTGACTGAAACAGCATTTACTTGAACATTCCACTTGAACCCCTGTGGTGAAGAGTTGGTTGGTTGGCTGGTTTGGTTTGTTTCTTGTAGAGGTGTGCATGCCTGGCCAATGGCAGCGTGGCTCCCAGTGTTTTTATCATGCAAAAGGAACATTGCCTACCTTCCAGAGAAGCAGCACCAAGGGGCCTCTTTGAGGAGCGGACGCTTCCTCTTCCCTGTACACTCTTTGGGGCTGAGAGGTAGCACCCCTCCCTTACTGATGGTTCTACCTATTCCTCCAAGTGAGGGGACAATTCATAGATAATTCAGAGGTATGTGAAATGTATTGGCCCCCTCTCTCCCTTCACAAGAGCGTTTCTAGAGAGGATGTACTTTTTCTCTTTGGGTGGAAATCATCAACAGCCAGCAGAGCACTCCAGGGTGCAGAACTTGGCGCACGCTAATTCAGATTGATGGGGCACATAGGTTACTCCGATTATGCAGTAGAATACTGAAAGATTGAAAGTGTTATATTTGACTTGCCTCCCATTTTAAAGTCTTTACTTCTTATAAATGTAATAGGATAGTACTTGCTTACATGTGCTGTGAAAATTTTTATTATGTCAAACAATAGATTCTATTTGCTATATTTTTCTACAGCCAAACATAATTTTCAAGCCACTGACAGTGTGTAACTGGACTACATTTTTTTTTTTTCAGCTGCTACTTGCCTCCTTGCTGATTATTTTCTGACTTTATAATCTTTCTTTAAACAAAGTGTGGAATCTCAACTATGTTGGAAAGTGGAATTTTGATTGTCCTTCCCCAAATTTGGCTGTGTCACACAGATTCCAAAAATTCCAAGTCTGAATTCATCTCTACTATAGTGATGCAGGTCCCTGCAATCGGCCTAGGAAGGATGGGAGGCAATGTAAATCCTCTTCTCTGGGGCTTCAAGGAGTTGATTAGTTCCCCAGTACAGTTTAGGGAAGCTCTTAGCATTGGCTTAAATTGAACTTGGCCCATATGGGGCTTCTCGCAGTTAGGCAGGACTACCCCTGACACACTTCCATTTACCCCCAGAATTCTCTGGCACACTTGTGCAGGAAACTTATGTGGCACGAATGAAGGTATGCAGAGCTTGCTGAACCAAGCCTATGACTGTCAGGGAGGCTCTCTGCACACAGGATACTTTTGGAGAGTCCTTTCAGACTCTTTGCATTGAGATGTGGCCAGAGGAGCAGCTGTTCATTCTGATTTTGCCTCTGTCTATTGGCCATTTGGCAGGGCTCCTTCTGCTTCTACTGCCCTACTCCCCATCATCTTGTTCTCCAGTGGGCAGGGAGGAGGTGGTAGTGGAAAGCAGGGTAGGATTTCTGATAGGGCAGATCAGTATGTGGCAGTCGCAGTTATAGGTCACAGTGGTATGGATTTTTTGGTGTGCATACACCCGTAATGCAATCTCCCTTTACGTGCCAGTTTTTTCTATTAACTCAGTTCTGTTTTTAAAGAGGCAGGGCCACACCTCATTGAAAGTAGAACCAACCTCATGTGGCTGGTCTCACTCCGCCCATGGGAGAGGAGGGCCTTGAAGGTGCAGACTGAAGTTCAATTCCAGTGCTTGTGGAAAGGAAGCGGTGGGGGGGGATGTAGATCGTACATGCAAGGAAGCTGCACCAACTATCTGTCCTAGCACCCCCGGAAGCTCCTTGCATCACTAGACTGACATCTTTATGGGAGGTGGAATCAAAAAATGGAAAATTCACTGGGTAGATATTCCCAGTAATGGTGGCTACAACAGATGTACAACTAGCTTTTAGTCTGCAGTAGCTGCTGCAAAGTGGTTCGTAACCAAACTGGGATCTGGGCAAAGGATTCCATCTCTTATGTGCTTCCTTTGGAGCAGGGTGGTTTTTGATGGGGAGGCCACTCCAAGATTTTGTTATGTGGTCAAGGGCCACGCTTTTCTATGGAAGGGATGCAGGGTCTGGGATGGAGGTTGGGTACAGAAGGAAGCTCAGGGTAGGAGAATTGGGTGCAGGAGAGGATGCAGGGGCTGAGAGGGCGTTTGAGTGAAGGAGGGGGTTGTGATCTGGGGCAGGGGATTCGGGTGCAGGGACTGGGAGTGGGTGTGGGTGTAGGAGAGAATTCTGGCCTGGGAAGGGGTGTAGGAGGAGGTGCAGGGTCTGGGAGGGAGTTGTGACCTGAGGGAGAGGGGAGGTGCAAAAGGTTTGCTAGTGACCTGGGGCCGGAGGGGCTGGTGACCCAGGTCAGGGAGTTAGGGGGAGGGAGGAGGGGCATGGGTGCCAGAGGCAGGCTGTGGCTGAGAGGCACTTACTTAGAGGGCTCCCAGCCACCAGCCCGCAGGACCCTGAGTCAGCTCCCTGCCTGCCACAGCTCCAGGCTGGTCAAAATGTCTGGCTGTCTCCTCTGGGTGCTGGGGGAAGGGGCAGGTTTCATGCACTGCCCCTACCCCTCCTCCAGCAAATGCTCTCAGCTCCCAGTCAGCCAATGGGAGCTGAGAGATTTTACTGGGGGGTGAGGGCAGCGCACGAAGCCTCCTTCACCCCCCGCCCCAGCAACTGGAGCAGAGAGCCGCAGGGAGCAGCCATCCGCTTTAAGTGGCATGAGATTTTTCTGAAGCAGCTGACTGGTCTGTGCCTGAGGGTCCTGGTGGGGCAGCCTGTGGGTCAGATCGGGTATTCCTCAGGTTGGACCAGGTGGGCTATAGGCAGTATCCAGCAGCTTGGTGGGCCGGATCCAGCCCATGTCATATCTTTCCTGCCCCTGCTCTAAAGTGTAGTCTATTTATTCCAGCTGTGCAGTGGGTTTGGGATTTGGACTTATGCGCACATTGGCTTAACAAGTGTAGCCACAGCCCTTACAAAGCAGACATTGATTAGAACAGGAATAAGCTACGAACAAAACAAGTTGGCTTCCATCCCTTGTATGACCAGAGACTGCGCCCTTTGCTGGGACTTTCAGTACAGCACAGAGACATCTAGTGGCCAAATAACATACCTTACAAGTAAATATCACAGTACAGATGTTAGTACCATGCTTCATTGCCAAATAACTCAGCAACCTGTCACTCGGATTTCAGAGAGACATTTCCTTGTACAGTTGCCACTATAAAGCCTTATTCTCATTCTGTGTTTTATTTATGTTTAAATATGTTTTAATAGCTATACATGAGGGGCACACATAACACCCACATAAACGTGAAGTCTTAGTGGTTTCTTTATATTCTGTCTGAAATGCAGAGAAATATGTAGTTGGATGGAAGTGGAAGCATTTGAATGAAGCTGCCTTTCAACACTGGAGAGAGCCTGATGTGTTTTATTAATATTTATAGTGATCTTTAGTGTGGCAGTGGTATTCAATTACATTTTCTGGCACTTCAAATGAGGCAATGTTCTAATGTTGGCAAGCCAGTGGCTCTCTTGGTATTGCTCGCTAGTAAAAGTACAGCAATTACTGACTGTTTTAATCAGCAGAGTCACACTGCAGCCCTGTGACTCATCTCTGGTACACAATTAAGCCCCTGATTGAAAGTGTACCCTGTATGTTGAAATGTATCAACACATTAAATGAAGAGGGTTCTAAATGAAACACAGGTGAAATCCATTTGTTCAAATGGCTTGGGTGATGTCAGGTACCTCAGGACATTGGGATATGGGAAACTGGGAAAAGATATTTTTACCTGTAGTTTCACAGTGAAATTTCATTCAGTCGCTGACCATGAGGACAAACCATGCGGGGAGTTGAAGTTCTCTGCACGGGTGAAATTTGATACTCAGTTAACCAAAAATGCAGACGCTCTGAGTAAGCAGTGTGTCCTCCATGCTCATTCAGGTAATTAGGATTTTCAATCCCTGAGGGTGGAGAGAGGAAGTGTTTACTGGACACAGGAGCCTCCCGCCTGCTTAATACTCTGGTGAGTGAGAGGAGCTGGAAGAAAGATGGGGACTCTACAGGTCCCTGGAAGCGGGGTATGACATGTTTTCCCCCTCCTGCCCCCCTTGGAGCCTGTCTTGTCCCTGCCTCTCCTACCTGTGCTCAGCTCCTGCTCCCAGTTGGGGGCTCTGCTGTAAGGATGGCCCTGTCACTCATCTCTGGCTCCACCCTGGGCTCCTGTGTGCTCTGATCAGTCCTGGCTGTAGTGTGCCTGTGCTGACCCATCTCTGTGCACCTCCTTCCTCCTCTGCCAGGGTCTGGCACTTGCTGGCTCAGGGGGATGCTCTGCAGTGGAGAGAGGGAAAGGGGCCAGAGCCACAGATGGTCTTCTCTTTGTCCTGGCAGGCACCTGCCATTATTTCCTGTTCCCCACTGGTGTTACTCAGCTCAAGCTTACCCCAGGCTCTTCTACCAGGAGCTCTTGCCCTTGCACTCTCCTGCCAGGCAGCCTCTTTTCCTCCTGGGCTGCAGAGTACAAAGGCTCCATTTTGGGAAGGGGGGGGCAGCAGCCGTACGCTCTGGGACACAGCTTGTTTTTCTTCCCGTTCCCCTGGACTCTAAGGGAATGAGGGGAAAGTGCTTGCATTCCGTGCATGGCTCTCACAACTTCCCCTCACTCCCTTAGTGTTGGGGGAACAGGATGAAAAGGAAGCCCCATCCTGAAGCACATGGCTGCAGTGACACCCCCCCCCAACCCCTCCCGAAATGGCGCCCTTGGCAGAGTGTCCTCCAACCCAGCAGGTGCTGGGCCTGGGCAGGGTGCTCAGAGGCAGGTCAGCATGGGAAAGCTGCAGCTGTGACTGGGCACTGGGTGGAGCTGCCAGGAGCCTGCTGATCAGGGCAGAGCTGGAACCGGGTAGTGGGGGCTTTCGCACAGTAGAAACAGGGGACAGAATGGCCAGTGGGCCAAACAGAAGGCCTGCATGGATCAGATCTAGGCCCAGGCAAGTCACCAGTTGAACACTGTAATGTCACCTATGGATCCTTATCCAGGGTTAGGGCCCCATTGTACTAGGCACTGTCCCTACCCAGAGAGGTTGTAATCTAGCAGTTAGAAGGTACCAGGCAGGCAAATAACTGACAGATAAATGGAAGGGTCAGTGAGAGAAGGAAAAACTAATGGTAGTGCCAGGCACACTTGGTTTCAGTAACAGCTGGCTGGTAGGTTAGTCAGTCCCAGGTGGCAATAGTTCGTAGGCTTGTATCTTTTGGCTGCAATTTGCCATTTGTAGCCAACGGGCATTGCAAGTCTCTGTAGCTGCACAGCTGGTAAGTAAACAAACCAGAGCGGCCACCGGTAGCAGCTTTCTCAGGGTGGGCCCACGGACCACTTTGAGAAACATTGTTTTAAAGGTAGGTTTCAAAGAGGAATCTCAGAGGGTACAGCGGTATCCCAAAAAAATTCCACCGTGTCCAGGGAACGCGTTTGCTCTTCTGCGCTTTTTTTTTTTTTTTTCTCAAAAGAGCAAGCCCGCTCTTTCGGAAGCCCCTGTATTCCTCATTCTACAAGGAAGAAGGGGGCTTTTGAGAGAGAGGTGTTTTCCAATACTTGGCCCAGTCTAGACAGGCCAAATGTCGGAAAAGACTCTTCTGACAAAAGTATCCGAAAAAGCTACGCAAAATGCGGAGCACATATTGCGTAGCTTTTTCCAACAAGCAGATGTCGTCTAGATGTACCCTAGATAGAATAAAGTGTCAGGAGGTTCCTCCCCACATGTGGGGTGGCCTGGGAAAAAGCAGGAAGGTGCTTCTGTGACAAGCAGATAAGTGAATGCTCAAAAGTGCTACTGGCAGAGTGAAGATTAGGGTCAGGAACATAATAAGAAACTAGATTTCAAAAGTAAGATGCCACTCCTTCAGTTGAGAAGGAGACTCAAGTGAGAAGGGGCAATGTCATCAAAATCACCATGGAAATATTATTTTAAATGGGTATGAAAGAGGAAGATTGGAGGCATTAGTGCCACACAGATAAGATTACAATAATTCATATCTGATGTCATGGATACAGAAGACAATAATGTATCCTTTACCATTTTCCTATTTCTTTAGGTTTTTATAACAGCATTTGTAGATTGGTCTACATCTTTCCCAACCTTGTAAGTTTCTTTATACCAGTCCATTATGCAGTCATGTTCCAGTGTCCTTTTGACGATTGATATATGGACTTTTTATTTTATTTCTCCAGAACTAAAGTTTGGAACATTCAATTCATAATATGAAGATGCTGCTGACTTTGTTCCTCTTCCTTATTGGGAGTCAAACTTCAGTAACTCAAACACCTGGTATTTTCATATCCTTTGTGCTGTATTATATGATTTTTAAAAAACAACACTATTTTCCCAATAAAAATGGAGGCAAGCCCTCTATGTCAGGGTCTGTATACCACATGAGACGTTGTATAGTAGAATGAAATTGTGTTTGGCTAATGGAGATGGACATGGATTCACATATTAGGTATGTCCAGACTACATGGCTCCATCGACAGAGCCGTGTAGATGAGTTTACTAGACATAGGAAAATGAAGCGGCAATTTAAATAATTGCCGCTTCATTTACATAAAATTGTCTGCTGCGCTGTGCCGATCAGCTGTTTGGCGGCACAGCGGGGCAGTCTGGATGCTCCGTGCTCGACAATGGAAGCCTTTGTCAACCGCTCCGGTAAACCGCATTTCACGAGGCATAATGGAGCGGTCGACAGAGGCTTCCGTTGTCGACCACGGAGCATCCAGACTGCCCTGCTGTACCGCCAAACAGCTGATCGGCACAGCGCAGCAGCCATTTTGATGTAAATGAAGTGGCGATTATTTAAATCGCCGCTTCATTTTCCTATGTCTAGTAAACTCATCTACACGGCTCCGTCGATGGAGCCATGTAGTCTAGACATACCCATTGGGTTAATCAGTGCTATCAGAAACTTTGACAGACTTCTATAGATTAGAGCCAGATTCAGAGGTGAAAATACAGGTAGTGTATGAATGAAGTCCACACATGTAATTAAATTATTTTTCAAGTGGGTAACTTGGATTAAACTACTCTGTATATGAAGAAGAGTCCTGCACTCTACTCACGTGAGTTCTATTTGGCTCACTGGGATTCTACATGTACAATCTGCAGAATAGGGTCCTTGGTATAAATCCCAGGTACAAGAGTCAAATTGTGATATTTTATGTGATGGGAGTTAGGGTAGAATTTGGTCCTGGATGGGGGACAGATCAATATGATTGCTAGGGTAGCTGTGTTGCACAGTTTAGGAAAGTTGCAAATAAGAAAGTGGTTCAGTGCAGCCCACTGCTGCAAGGTGATTTTTTGATTAAAATGGAGGGCTTTCAACTCCTATTGACTTCAGTGTAGGTTAAGGATGAAAAACAACTGGCTGGGGGCAATCAGCTCTTGTGACAGGCAGGTAACTTAGCACAGAGGAATCAGGACAGAAAGAAAAAGCAACTTTTGCCACTTAATCGCATACAACAGAATGAGACTCTGAAGAGGGATTGTACACTTAGTATAGTAGAGATAAAGGGTAAGAAGTATGCAATAACATTGAATTTTCTGACTTTTGCAGCCCCTACATCTGCAGATATTGTCCTTTTGGTTGACAGCTCCAGTAGCCTGGGAGACAAGACGTTCCCCTCGGTGAAGGCTTTTATTAGCAAAACGATCGGTCTTCTAACAGCGACTCCTACTCAATACCGTATCGCACTTGCCCAATATAGTGATGATTTTCACCTTCAATTTCAGCTGGGCATCCATAAAACTAAGAATGCAATGCTGAACCATGTCAAAAAGAACTTTGTATTCAAGGGTGGGTCGGTAAGAACAGGCAATGCCCTTCAAAAAGTTCACAGTGCCTATTTCAAAGGACCAATTAGCGGAAGAGACAAAAACAGAATTTTAGTAGTGCTGACTTCAGGGAAATCCGAGGATGATGTGGAAAAGCCTGCCAATGATTTGAAAAGTGATGGGGTAAAAATTATAGCCCTGGGGATGCCTGATACTGATCTTAAAGAACTGCAGTCAATGGCTACACTCGCTTTTCGCAAAAGTTTCGTGACATTATGGATCTTAGTATGTTTTCTCAAAACATGACCAAGCTAATTGAGAATGTTATTCAACCACCCTCAGATATTAAGAAAGAAGAAGGTAAGAAATGCAATGCTATGAATTGTGATCATAAAGATTGGAAGAAGTAATTCAGTGCTAGAAAGAAAGACACCTTGAACATTTTGGGCTAAATTTACAAAATATTAAATAGCATGCATATTTTTAAAATAAGGAAAAGAACAGATATGTACATGCCCAAGTACTTACTTCTGCGTACAGAAGGCTATGTACCGCTGATGTTGAAAAACAATGTCTATTGATTCATGCCTACATGCATGAATGGAAAGTGGGTGGAGTGAAGCTGTAATTATTCTTGCATATTGAGTAATTTTAAAGAGACATAAACCAAAACCTGATTAGTGGGGCCTTAGGAAGAACCTTTTCCTTTGGGCTTCTTCTAGAGTGGCTAGTATTAACCGCTGCCTGTGACAGGAGGCTGAAGTTACAGGCACTGCTAATTTGATTCAGTATGGCAAATTCCTGTGTTTCTAGATATATCTGAATAAGGGAAATTTTTGAAATAATTTCCCTAGGGATTGACCAAGAAATAGACTGTTAGTATTAACCAGGAGTCCTGTGGCACATTAAAGGCTAAGGGTATGTCTACACTAGCCACCCTAGTTCGAACTAGGGTGGCTAATGTAGTCATTCAAACTTGCAAATGAAGCCCGGGATTAAAATATCCAGGGCTTTATTTGCATGTTCCCGGGTGCCGCCATTTTTAAATGCCTGGTAGTTCAAACTCCTTGCCCGTGGCTACACGGGCTAAAGCCCCTAATTCGGACTACCGTTATTTCTTCTGCAATGAGGAGTAATGGTAGTCCGAATTAGGGGCTTTAGTTCGAACTACCTAGCCCGTGCCACGTGTAGCCGTGGGCAGGGAGTTCGAACTACTGGGCATTTAAAAATTGCGGCGCCTGGGAACATGCAAATAAAGCCCGGGATATTTTAATCCCGGGCTTCATTTGCAAATTCAAATGACTACATTAGCCACCCTAGTTTGAACTAGGATGGCTAGTGTAGACATACCCTAACAGATTCATTTGGCCATAAGCTTTCATGAGCAGAACCCCATTGAATCAAATGCAAGATGCTGGAACTCCTTATTGTTTTTGCATATACAGACTAACAAGGCTACTCCTCCGATACAGTTAATATTTTGTTCTTTTCTCCTTTCTTCCCATTGCAGTTTGCACGAGTAATATTGTTGGTGATGTTGTGTTCATAGTAGATGAGGGAGTTTCAATACCACAATCTGAAGATATTAAACAATTCCTGCAAAATGCAATTAACTCTCTTGATGTGCAGAAGGATTGTGTACAGATTGGCCTAGTGACATACAGCAGTGAGCCACGTGTGTTATCTCTACTGACTGAAGAAATGAGCAAAACTGCTATTCTGGAGAAAATAAAGGGCTTTTCTCCAAGGGAAGGGAAGGCCAATGCCGGTGCTGCCATTAATGCTACAAGGGAAAAAGTCTTTCATGTAAGATTGGCAAGTAGAAAGGCCCAAAGGATAGAGCAAATAGCCATTCTGATCACCCACAGACCTTCTGAAGACAATGTAAGTGAGGAAGCTCATGATCTTCGGAAAGCAGGTGTGACCGTATTCACCATAGGCATTGAAAATGCTAACGACACCCAGTTAACCCAGATAGCATCTCATCCTCCACAGCTATATGTTACTAAGCTGACGGCATTTTCTGACCTACCAGGACAAGCCAAAACTTTACAAAAGAAACTCCTGAATCAAATTCAAGACAAGATGTTTGTCCAGACTGAAAGAAGACAACTACTTAAAGCAGGTAAACCTTTCCCATAATTCTATTTCTATCTTTTCTCTATGTGAAAGATTTTTAAGTAGAGATGGTCCTGAACCAAAACCTTGATTCAAAATCCCTTGAATGTATCTACTTCTGAACTTCAGCCTTTGGGGGAAGTGCAATTCTGGAGATGAATCTGGATCCAAACTGTATTATAGAGCCCTCTTTAACATATTGATTGGTTCATGGTATTTTACTGAACCAATGCAAAGATCTGGCATCCCACTCTTCTAGTAGAGCAATTTGTGTCTTTATGGAGTCTTCTTGGTGTCAGTGAGACTCTGCATAGGTATCAAAGAGGGTTCATGATAACAGAGCCCAGTGTAGGATTGGTGCCTAAATTATTTTATTTTCATTGGGTTAGCAAGGCAGGCTGTTATTTAAAAAAAAAAAACCTGTTTAACTGGCATCATTAATGGTGCACAGATGTGCAGGATATATTGGTGCTTTAGCTTTGGCATCAAAAAATTATTTTAAAGTGGAAGACTCCAAAGCCAAATCACCCTTTTACAGAATACAGAAATCATACTTTCATTTCTGGCAATAAAATATTCGGCAACTACTAATTTTAATTCTATTGAAAGCTGGATGACTCTTATCGACCTTATTTAAAGTGCTTTTTAAAAGATCTGATATTTAAAAACGTCTAATTCTGATTCAGGAATAAATTCTTACTTGCCACCTGAATAAGCACAGTACAGAGTGAAGTTTTTTGGTGGAGATGGAAGTCTGGGAAGTTGGATTAGGTGGAACAATGTGATAGAGATTTTTGGAGAGTTTGGATTTTAAAATTCTGCTTTGAGAATGAACTTTGTTTTTTGAGTTCCACTTGTACATTTTTTGCAAGTGGTTATTTCTATATGTTACATAAGCAAAAAAAAAAAAACATTTCTGAACTCAAGATGGAATTTCATCTTGTGCAATGTGTTGGTTCATATTGTTTCAGTGTCTGTGTCTACGCTTACTTTTAAACTGCATTAACTGCATCCACATTGCCATGTGGAACCAGCAATAACCAGGGCCAGGTTCAATGTTGAAGGCTACATCTACACTGCAGGCTTTTTGTGCAAGAACAGCTGTTCTTGCGCAAAAACTTGCCGGCTGTCTACACTGCACATGCGTTCTTGCACAAATAAATTTACAGTACAGCATCAGAAAACAGGGCTTCTTCTGGAAGAGTTATTCCTCTACCCATGAGGAATAAGCCCTCTTGCGCAAGAGCTCTTCCACAAGAAGGCAGTGTAGACAGGCAACATGAATTTCTTGCGCAAGAAACCCCTATGGCTAAAATGGCCATCAGAGCTTTCTTACGCAAGAGAGCGTCCACACTGCCATGGATGCTCTTGCGCAAAAAGCACATCTCTTGCACAAAAGCACATGCCAGTGTGGACGTGCTCTTGTGGAAGACTTTTTGCACAAGAACTCTTCCGCGAAACAGTTCTTGCACAAGAAGCCTGCAGTGTAGACATAGCCCAAGGGTTTTCAACATAATGACATAGAACCAGCTCAAGTCCCAGTCCAATTACCTGGGGGAAATTACAGACCACCACTGGGTGCCTCTGTGAGGTAACACTTCCACACTCAAACACAGAGCTTGAGTATAGAAAAGAAACCTGTAATCAAAGGAAGGAAAATGCTGCAAGAAGGATTCATAAAGGTAAAACTGTGAGACAGACACCTACCCCATAGGGATTGGGACAGTGTCGTCTTTGACATGTTCTACAAGCAAAATTTCCTTTACTGTGTCCCTTTCTGCTCCCTCACCAAATGCCACTCTCAGTAGTTGTTTTCAGTCACCAAGGACCCAGGATTCAGAGGTACATCTTGTGAGTTCACCTTCCATTTGGGGAAGAAGGCATGTGGCTTGCTCTGCCATCTGAGCACTCTCTCTGCCTGGCCACCCCGCCAGCCAATATGCCTCACACCTGGCTGTCATATCAGCCACTGTACCTGGCTGCCTTGCCAGCCTCTGTTCTGCTTGCTGGTCACTTTCTACCACCAACCTCTTTGCTGTAACCTTTGCAGGTCAGTCTCTTGAGATTTCCCAGTGATATTGTCCCACCACAAGTCTTTTTAGCTCTAGTAAGCACTTAATAATAAAAAAACCCCTTAAAATGGAGCCTATTTAGCTGTCTTTGAAGAATGGGGAGAAAGAGATTAAACCAGACTGGAGTCCCTTAGGGAGAGTCAGTATCTCATGGCTGGGACACTTGTTGACACCCATCTTATTTTCACAGGGGTCTGTCATTTGAGGCCCTGGCTTAACAAGGTCCTTTCAGAGCAGGTTAAGCACAGTGCAGCTCTCCTTTACTCAGACAATAAAGACAACCACATTGATAACATCCCATTAGCCCTGCATTTATTTTACTGTAATTTGTAACCTCGCACCAGCCAGAGTTGATCACTTTGGGCAACACAGCTCTATCTGCTGGATATAGACAGAGTAGATGTGTTTGCCCCTGAAGTCTCTCCCTCACCCAACTAGCAGTTTACATCCTTCTCCCAGACAAGAATTTATTGTCCCAGCAAATCAAACTCTAGATTACCCCAACTTCATGAGTTCTCCTCACAGGGCCTGAGGAAACCCACTAGGGCTGCCACAGTCCTGTCAGCTAAGTGTATCACTTCTTTAACCACTGCAGGTGCGTGGTAAGTTAGTCTGTTTAGTAGCATTATAACCCTGTTGTGTCTAATGAGTGGGCATGAGAGGAGTAGAGGGACTTTCTTACGAGCCAGGGATTGTGCAGGTTCCCTTGGAGATGCTGCCCACTATTGGCACACGCCCCCGCATCTCTTGTTGTGGTATTAGCATGTACAGGACCTCAGGGACACCCTCCACTTATATATCCCCTCTGTCCTGCAACCTAGATGTGTCATCACAGGCCTGTTTTGTTTCGAGGACTTCTGGGACCATTGGTGGGACAAGCTCATTATCCCAGTCTGGTCTCATCATTGATAGGGGCTTAGGGTATGTCTACACAGAAAAGTTATTTTGAAATAACAGCCGTTATTTCGAAATAACTTTACTAGCATCTACACAGCCAAACCGCTATTTTGAAATTAATTCGAAATAGCGGAGGGCTTATTTCGAATTTGGTAAACCTCATTCCATGAGGAATAACGCCAAATTCCGAAACAGCTATTTTGAAATATGTGCTGTGTAGACACTTATTTCGAAATAGGGGGCCTCCAGCCTTCCCAGGGTGCCCTGGTGGCCACTCCAGCCTCAACCAAGAACACTCCTCTCCCTCTTCCCTCCCCGGAGCCCTTAAAGGGGTAGACTCTGGCCACAGTGCCTGTGCCAGCTCCAAGCCTGCCAGCCCAGAGCCAGCAGTCACTGCCCCTGACCGAGTGGCCCCAAAACATAAGCCAGCAAGCCACTGGCAGCCAGCCCTCCACCACTCCCCCAGGAGCAATCTGCCAGCTCCCAGGAGCCTGCCAGGGCCCGGAGAAGGTGGGCGCCTTCCTGGTCCAGGGTGGAGATCATGGACCTTATTCAGGTTTGGGGGGGATGCCCCCAACGTCCATGATCTCTGCACTAGACGGAGGAATGCGGCCGTCTATGGCAGGATAGCTGCCAGCCTGGCCATCAAAGGCCACATGCGAACCCAGGAGCAGGTTCGCACGAAAATCAAGTTGGTCCGGTGGGACCCTGAGCCCTGAGCTTCCCCTCCCCCTTCTTCCCCTTGCTTTCCCCCTTCCAGCTCCCTCCTCCGAGGTTTCCCCCTCCCCTCTCTCACCCTCTCTTCTCCCCTCTCCTGCCTCCTTTCTCCATTCTAACCAGAGTTTCATTCCCAGTTTTGTTGAATAAAGAGAGTTTGTGTTCATGAAAATACATGTATTTTATTTGACAATAGGAAAGGGGGTTAGGAAGGGGTAAGTGGAAAGATGTGAGGGAGGAATGAGGCACAAGCCCCCAGTGGGTCAGACCAGGGAGACTGTTAGTGCTCCTCTGGGTGGAAGCTCTCCCATAGGGCCTCCTGGATACTGACAGCCCCCCGATGGACCTCCCAGATGGCAGCCTGCAGAAAGTGCAGCCAGGCTTGCAGCAACGCGTCCAAGAGAAGCACAAGAGTGCCCAGGGGCATCTCTGGCTCCATGTTGCAGAGTGCTGTGGTGTCCCGAGTGAGGGCAATCAGGGCACGCAGAGACAAAATGCTCTGCTGTCCCTCGAGGTAGGCAAGCAAGCAGAGAAAGCTGAGAACCCGCTGTCCGGTGGGGTCCCTTTAAGCACAGGCCTCAGATAGCCTCAGGCAGCAGCCACACAAAGTAACTGCTGACCTGATGCCCTGCTGGACCTGATTCCGGCCGGCCTTAAGTGTGATTCAGCATCCACTCAGTGTGGATGCACTATTTCAAAATGCATTTTGTGTGTAGATGTGTTATTTCGAAATAACTTATTTCAAATTTACTATTTTGAAATAAGATATTTCGAAAACGCTGTAGTGTAGATGTACCCTTAGAGATCAAGAACTGGAGCTCTCACTGGATACAGCTGATGGAGTCTGGAGTTTGATCTCCATTCTAAGATAATTCCATGGTAGTGTCCTCCTCTTCAGACTCTCTCTCAGAGATGCTAGATACGGTGGGTTCAGGAGGTATACTCCCTACTCCAACTGGAAGCCACGGAGCTGGTCCCTCCTCAGCCCAGCAGAAAGAGATTTTACTTGAGGTCTTTCCTTCTTCCCAAACGGAAGTTGGAGACTCATTCTGGATCACCGACAATTGAATAGCTTCACTTGCAGATCAAGATTCAGTCCTATTGCACAACCCTGCTGCCACATGCCAAGCAGCCCTGCTGGGGCATGTTGGACTCTGGCTCAAATGCACAGCCCTGCTGGGGTACATCCTCCAGCCCAGCTGCGGGGAGCCAGGCTCCTGGCCCTGATGGCAGCACGTTGCCAGCAGCCCACAGCTCTGCAAGTCCACAGAGCTCATAGGCATCAGCCCTCCATCGGGACTCTTTGGTCCTGCAACATTCATGGTCCTGCTGGACCATCAAAGTTGCTGTCAAAGAGTACCGATTTACAGGGGTTCAACCAGCATTATTTATTTCACACTGTGGAGCATAGCTGTTTATGTAAATACAGATAAAATATGTCATAGAATAACTTCAGAAAACCCACTGCTTGGAGAATCACAAGTACTTGTAAGATTAAGTTTTTATTTTGGACTACTCGTAAAGCTCTGATTTTCAAACACCTGACTGCTAATTTTAACAAATACCACTTAACATATACATTCCTTTCTGTTCTTATTGCAATGTTTGATAATGATATAAACTCTGGCCTTCTGTTTAATTTGTTAAATAGTTTTAAGTGAATTTATTTTAGCATTTCAATATTAATGTGCTGAATTTATCATCACATGCACAGTAACTCACCAGGAAAAGTTTCAATAGGTAGAGAGCCACATGCTTTATTGTCCCGTTCATGCTATAGATTTTATGGAAGCAACTTTGGACTTGATTACAGACAAAGCATTCTTCCCCAAGACAGATACCAAACTGAGGGGCTTTATCACCCATCTTCAACTGAGCCCTCAGACAATAGTATGATGCTGCCTAGTCCTCCTAGGCTATGTGGATTCCTGCATCTATGTGACACCCTTTGCAAGGATGTATCTCTGGTGTCTGCAGGTCTGGTTATGGACATTGGTTATATTTCAAGTAAGCCCCGCCTGGACTAGCAAGTTCTACTTCCCCGCAGCGTTTTGTCATCAGTCACGTGGTAGAAAAACTGGCTGTGTGCCTTCATCCACTCTCCGCCTGTGATGCCTCTGTAAGAGGCTGGGGAGCTCACTTGGACTAATATGTGACTCAAAGCTCTTGGACCCAGTAAAATCCAAGCTACACATTAACTGCCTAACACTGGGTAGTACATGAAGCCTGCAAAAGATTCCTGCCACTCATTCATACCCTGCATGTTCAAGTCATGTCTAACATGACTACAGTATACAATAACAAACAGCAAGAATGGGGAGGTCCACCCTCCTTTGCCTAGAAACAGTTGGTCTCTGCAGTTCATAGAATCATAGGGCTCAAAGAGACCTCTGGAGGTCATCAAGTCCAGCCCAAGACAGGACTATTCCCAACTAAAACAACCCAACCAGGGCTTTGTCAAGCCGAAACTTAAAAACCTCTAGGGATGGAGATTCCACCATCTCCCTATGTAACCCATTCCAGTTCTTCACCACCCTGCCAGTGAAATAGTTTTTCCTAATATCCAACCTAGACCTCCCCCACTGTAACTTGAGACCATTGCTCCTTGTTTTGCCACCTGTTAATACTGAGAATAGTGTCTCTCCATCCTCTTTGGAACCTCCCTTCTGGAAGTTGAAGGCTGCTATCAAATCCCCCCTCACTCTTCTCTTCTGCAGACTAAATAAGCCCAGATCCCCCAGTCTCTCTTTATAGGTCATGTGCTCCAGCCCCCTAATCATTTTGGTTGCCCTCCACTGACCCTCTTCAATGCGTCCACATCCTTTCTGTAGTGGGGGGCCCAGAACTGGACACACTACTCCAGATGTGGTCTCACCAGAGCCAATTAAAAGGGAATAATCACTTCTCTAGATCTGCTGGCAATGCTCCTCCTAATGCAACCTAATATTCCATTTGCCTTCTTGGCTACAAGGGCACACTGCTGACTCATATCCAGCTTCTCATCCACTGTAATCCCCAGGTCCTTTTCTGCCAAACTGCTACTTAGCCATTTGGTCCCCAGCCTGTAACAGTGCTTGGGATTCTTCCATCCCAAGTGCAGGACTCTACACTTGTCCTTTTTGAACCTCATCAGATTTCTTTTGGCCCAGTCCTCTAATCTCTCTAGGTCACTCTGGACCCTATCCCTGCCATCCAACATATCTACCTCTCCCCCTAACTTAGTGTCATCTGCGAATTTGCTAAGGTTGCAATCCATCCCCTCGTCCAGGTCATTAAAGATGTTGACAAAACCGGCCCTAGAAGCGATCCTTGGGGCACTCCACTAGAAACCGACCCCCAAACTGACATTGAGCCATTAATCACTACCCGTTGGGCCTGACAGTCTAGCCAGCTTTCTGTCCATCTTACAGTCCATTTATCCAATCCATACTCCATTAATTTGCTGGCAAGAATATCGTGGGAGACCATATCAACAACTTTGCTAAAGTCAAGGTACATCACATCCAGTAACTTTTTCATATCCACAGAGCCAGTTACCTCATCATAGAAGCTAATCAGATTGGTCAGGCATGACTTGTCCTTGGTGAATCCATGTTGACTATTCCTGATCAGTTGCTGTATCCAATACTAGATTCACTTTTAGGTAATGCAGAGAGCTCTTCCAGAAGACTAGGTGAGCTAGGGGCCCTTATGGTGGATTCTCCTACATGGTCTTCCATAAGGATGAAATTTGTTTCATATATTCCCTCAGAAAGCTATTTAAATCATGTCATACACCTAGCTATTTTCCACCCAAAATATTATGCCACCAGAAAAGACAGTGAGCTCCATTATCTGGGGCTACATCTATACTGCACCCTAGTGCCGCAAAAACGTATGCAAGTGCAGCATGGAGTAGAATATTGCCACGCTTCCTTTGCATGATTAATTAGGGGCCATTTTTGCACAAGAGGCTTTTGTGCAAAAAGGAGCTGTGTATATGGCTCCCTTTTGCGCAAAACCCCCTCTTGCAACAGAGCTGTTCTTCCTGAAAAAATGAGGAAGAACGGCTCTTGCACAAAAACGTTTCCTAATTAATTATGCAAATGAAGTGTGGCAATATGCTAATCTATGCTTCATTTGCATAGGCTCTTGTGGAAGAAGGAAGCAATGCAGATGTAGCCTGGATGTTGAGTGAGCCTGAGCATTCTATCTACAGACGACAAAACCCTTCAGAAAAATCTCCAAATATTTGTCTCCTTTGTCAAAAGCATAAAAAGGGGAAGCAGCCGCCTCAGAAAAATTTTCAACATTGATTTTAAGTTGTATCAAGCTGTGAGTTGATGGTGATCCCTTTGACGTAAGATAAGAATGCTCATTCAACCAGGGTTCAGGTTGTATCAGTGTCTTTGCTTCTTGGAGTTCCCCTTCTGGAGATCAGTAGACTGGCAACATAGAGCCCTGTGCACAATTTAACTAGGCATTATGCCCTAGAATGAGTCTCTTCAGCAGGTGCATCCTTTCAGATTGTAGGATCATTGCAGGATTCCCTGTGCCCTCCACACTCAGTGTTGCTTGTGAGTCACCTTGAGTGGAATACACAGACACCACTTGAAGAAATGCTGGGTACTTAACTTTATAGTAACTGGTGTAGTTCTAGATGTTTGTTACTGATCTTTATTCCACTACCCACCCTCCTTCCACTCTGCTTCTGAGCCCTTCCTTGGGTTGGTCATGGTAGAGAAGAAACCGAATAGGTGGTCAGTCTGCATGACCCCTTATGCCCTTTACTTGGAGCATAAGAAGGTGAAGGATGTAGGTGCAGATCAAGAGACACTGCCGTGGAAAAATTTTTCAGGTTTTAGGCATATGGCGTGCATGTGCACTTCAGCTGTTTTACAAATAGGGATCACACACCCTAAAGAACTCCAATTATCATAAGGTAAGTAACCAGAATTTCTCAACCATTATTACTTTACATTGAGGTTACAGCCTCCTTGGGCCTGGATAACTTCACTCTATTTTCTGCCACTGTGGAACTGCACCATAGGTGTGTTCAAAACATATATTATTGTGTAAACACTGGCTGACTCTGGGCCCTAAATACATGTCTGTATGCTTTGGTGATTCTCTCCATGTTTCTCTCTTTACATTTTGTACCCACGCTAATTCAGTATACAATTTCTTTTTCCATGTAGGATGTATGGACACAGAGGAAGCTGATATTTATTTGCTCATTGATGGCTCAACAAGCATTCATCCTGCTGCCTTCACACAGATCAAACACTTTTTGAAGGAAGTGATTAAGATGTTTAACATAGGACCGAATAAAGTTCGTTTTGGAGCTGTGCAGTACTCGCACACCATTGACCAGGAGTTTGAAATTAATGAAAAAAAAACAGTAGATGATTTAGAGAGAGCCATTGACAACATTAGGCAAATATATGGGGATACCTATATTGGAGCAGCTCTGACTTACATGCAGCCACTGTTTAAAAAGGCAAAGAATCAACGACCTGGCGGGGTGCCTTGTTACCTTATTGTCTTAACAGATGGGGAGTCACATGACAGTGTAAAGGAGCCTGCTGAGCAGCTGAGGAATGAGAAGATCAATATTTATGCTGTAGGTGTGAAAGGTGCAAACGAAGAACAGCTGCATGAGATTGCAGGGTCAAAGAGCAGGACCTTTTTTGTGCAAGAGTTTGATGCCTTGAAAACCATAAAAAATGAAATTGTTCAAGGGATCTGTACTGGGGAAGGTAAGGGAAAAATTGATTTTGCCCTCTCAGAGCGCTAACTGAGTTCAGGACCTCCTGTCCTTTAACAATTTCAAGTTCAAAACATAAGACTATTTCTCCTGCCTGAATAACGAAAATGTATCACTATATATCACTATATTTGGGGCACATTTTCATATGAGGTGTCTTTGTGCAAGGCAGTTATAAGTGATGCCATTTTCTTTTTTTTAATATAACTCTTACAAATATGTTCAAATAAAAATGCTCTTGCTTTTCTGGTTTGTCAGAGCATCAAAACTGCTTTTCCTTCTTCCTTTTTTTCCTCAAATGTGTAACTAACAAGCTGGCTTTTCAGCTGAAGGGGGTAATCCTACATCAAGTAGTGTGTTTTCCAACTTTTCATGTTATGTTGCTGTTGTCCCCACTATAAATACCTCTGTCATCAACTGTTCAGATGCCAACAGAGCATTAACTCTACTCTCAGACTAAAGTGACATTTAAGTTCATTGTCTTCAAAGGCTATTGAGCAACACTATCTTACAGACTCCTTCCCCACACCTACCACACACACAAAGAATAAGGAAAATAAATGCAGGCTAAATTCTCTGACAGTGAGATATGTAAAGTTGGTGTTTGTGATTGACAGGTGCAGTATTAGAATGTTGAAGTCATACGCTTATCTCTCTCTCCACGTACATAAACAATTTTTCCTGCGAGATGACAGAGTGGTGTCGTCATATCATCTGCATCCTCATGCTGCCACCATCCACTTCCATTCTCAGCCACACAGCCTCCCCCCTCCCCAGTGTTCCAGGGAGGCAGGAACTCTGTAGTCTCCCCCGTTCCACATGCCCCCCTGCCTCTGCCAGTGAGTGGGATAGAGATGGGTGTACAGGATCTGGGTGGGAGGTGGTGTGCAGGAGGAGGTGAGGGTGCAGAGTTGGACCAGGAGGGAGGGTGCAGGTGCTGGCTGGGTGTAGGGTGTCTGGTCAGGAGGAAGGGTGCAGGAGCTGTCTGGTGGTAGGGTGTAGCGGCCAGAGGGTGGGAAGGTTGATGTGTGTAGTGGCCGAGGGGGAAGAGGGTGATGAGCATAGCCGTCATGGGGCAGGTGGGCTTGGCGCACGTAGTGGCCAGAGGGGAGGATGGCAAGTTTAGAGGCCAGAGGAGGGCAGGGTGGTGAGCGTAGCAAGTAGGGGGCGCAGCCCCTCCTCCCCCCAGTAGCTGTAAATCCCTGAATCTTTTGTCTGTTTTGATTTGGGAACCATTGAATCTTTTTCTGTAAATAATGGAAGTGGCTCAGACAATAAACCACACATGGGCAGATGGTGAAGGCAGGGCTGGGGGAGGCATGCCCCCAAACCCACCTCCAGCCCTACCCCTTCTGCTGAAGCTCCGCCCCTTCTGCTGAGGCCTGCCCTTTCCTGCCTGCCCTCCCACGTGGTGTGCTCCCCCTGCCCTTTTCAACCACATCCCCTAACTGGGGGTGTGAACTCTGGCATGGGGCTTGGCATAAAGGTTCAGGGTGTAAGCTCTAGGCTGGAACAGGGGATTGCAGTATGAGAGGATGAAGACTTTGGCTGGAATGCAGGCCAGAAATGAGAGGCTCAGGTTGTGGGAGAAGGCTCTGGACTGAGGCAGGGGATCAGGGCTGGCCCGAGGTACGGGCGAGGCGGGCTACTGCCCGGGGCGCCCCATTGTAGGGGGCGCCTCACGGGGCTGCCTGGCCGGGCAGGGGTGGCACCGCGCATGTGCCGCATGCCCCGGGGCGGGGCCGCACATGTGCCGTGCGCCGGGGGCAGGGGCGCCGTGCTCCCGGAGCCCGGGGCGTGCTAATGGCTCGGGCCTCCACTGCAGGGGATTGGAGTGTGGGAGAGGGCTCTAGCTGGGGGCAGGCTCTGGGGTGGGGCTGGGAATGTGGGTTGGGGTGCAGGAGGAGGCTTAGGGTTGGAGCAGGGGACTGGGAGTGGAATGTCGGGTGCAGGCTCTGGGAGGGAGTTTGGATGATGGGGGGAGGGGAGGGCTCTGGGCTGGGGGAGGAGGATGGAGTGTGGGATCCCGGTGACATTTACCAAGGCTCCCAAAAAGCAGCCACCAGGTAACCTGCAGCCCCTAGGTGCATGGGTTTCCAGGGATGTTCCTCGTACTCACAGGCACCATCCCGCAGCTCATGGTTCCTGGCTGACGGAGCTGGCGCTTGGGCAGGGGCAGCACGCAGAGCCTCCCTGGCCACACATGTGCCTCGGGGCCACAGGGACCTGGCAGCCACTTACAGGAGCTGCACAAAGCCAGGGTAGGTGGGAGCCTGCCTCAGCTCCAGGTTCCTACTGTGGCACCGACCAGACTTTTAACAACCAGAGCCAATCAGGGTCCCTTTTCGACCAGGCGTTCCATTCAAAACTGGATGCCTAGGAACCCTACCAAATCATTCTACCCCGTTAAGTCTATTTATTTATTGTAATGTACCAACTGAGTTATACTAATATAAGTATTTTTTCTTCTGTAGCCTGCAGAGAAATGAGAGCTGACATCATGTTCCTAGTGGACAGTTCTGGAAGCATAGGGCAAGACAACTTTTCGAAAATGAAAAGCTTTATGAAAGAACTGGTGAAGAAATCTGACGTTGGTGCAGACCGAGTGCAGGTTGGGGTTGTCCAGTTCAGCGGCACAAACAAGGAAGAATTCCAGCTTAACCGATACTCTTCTAAAAGTGATATTTTCAGTGCTATTGAAGGAATGTCACTCATAGGGGACATTACACTAACAGGAGGCGCATTGACATTCGTGTCTGATTATTTCAGCCCTTCCAAGGGTGCACGTCCTGGTGTCAAAAAGTTTCTTATCCTGATTACAGATGGGGAGGCACAGGATGAAGTAAAATCTCCAGCAGAAAAGCTACGAAATCAAGGTGTCGTCATCTACTCTGTTGGGGTATTTAATGCAAATAAAACTCAGCTGAAAGAAATTAGTGGGAAGCGTGAGCTGGTTTTTTATGTTGAGAAGTTTGATATTCTGAAGCATATAGAAGATGAGCTCATCTTTGGAATATGCAGTCCCTATGAAGGTAAGTACTGCAGTTTTTAAATCATGTCAATCTGTATCTCTGTAGGAATTTTTTTCTTGTCCTGATAGTTGAGTATTGTAATAGAGTAAACAAAGAGGAGTGCTTTCCGCTTGCAATGCTGTATTTTCTTGAAGATGTCTATAGAGATGAGATGTGTGTGAGAAAATGAAGGTAGAGTTTGGTTCATGGTACTAGGAGATCTCTCTGACTAGCTTTCAAAGATGCTATATTCTCTCAAACAATTAATTTAAATGTCATATTTTAAAAATATGTATATTGATGTGTATAAGAAAAGACTAAGGATCTGATACTCACTTATTCTTAGGGTTCTTTGTGGTATTCTGGCAATGTCAAACATCCATGGGACTAATTCTTGTTTACACTAATAGTAAAGAGATGTAACCATGTTAGTCTGGTCTTGCTGAAACAAAAGACAGGACTATGCAGCACTTTCAAGACTAACAAGACGGTTTAGTAGGTGATGAGCTTTCGTGGGCCAGACCCACTTCCTCAGATCAAATTGTGGAAGAAAATTGGAATGACCATATATACCAAAGCTGGCAACGGGGTTTGTTACAAGGGAAAGTTCCAGGGTTGGTATTAGTGTGGAATCTGCTCTAATCCCACTGACAGAGACCAGAAACTTCAGGATCTCTAGCAAGCATTTATAAACCTCAATTACCCACCCGGAGAAATAAAAAAACAAATTGAAAGAGCCAGACGAATACCCAGAAACCATCTACTTCAAGACAGACCCAAGAAAACCAACAATAGAACACCACTTGTCATCACCTATAGCCCCCAACTTAAACCCGTCCAATGCATTATCAATAAACTACAACCTATACTGGAACAGGGTACTACACACCGAGAGGCTCTGGGAGACAGACCCATAGTCTCCTAGGGTACGTCTAAACTACATGGCTCCATTCACAGAGCCATGTAGATTAGTGGACTCGAAAAAGGAAAATGAAGCAGCGATTTAAATAATCGCCGCTTCATTTACATCAAAATGGCTGCCACGCTGTGCCGATCAGCTGTTTGGTGGCACAGCGCGGTAGTCTGGATGCTCCGCGGTCGACAAGGGAAGCCCTCATTCCACGAGGCATAACAGGGGGGTCAACAAGGGCTTCCCTTGTTGACTGCGGAGCATCCAGACTACCGCGCTGTGCCACCAAACAGCTGATCGGCACATCGCAGCAGCCATTTTGATGTAAATGAAGCAGCGATTATTTAAATCGCCGCTTCATTTCCCTATGTCTAGAAACCTCATCTACACGGTTCCATCGATGAAGCCACGTAGTCTAGACATACCCCTATAGACAACCACCTAACCTCAGGATGATTCTTACGAACAACCACAGGACATACCACACTAATACCAACCCTGGAACTTTCCCTTGCAACAAACCCCGTTGCCAGCTTTGTCCGCATATTTACTCTGCTGACACAGTCATTGGACCTAACTATGTTAGTTACAAGATCAAGAACACATATTCCTGTTCATCCAGAAACATAATTTATGCCATCATGTGCCAACAGTGTCCATCTGCTATGTATATTGGACAAACTTCTCAGACACTTTGCCAAAGAATCAATGCACACAAAACAGACATCAGACAGTTTCACAAAGAAAAAAACAATTGCTTGCCATTTCAGCCAGACTCGGCATTGTCTCAATGACCTGACTACATGCATCCTGCTTCAAAGGGACTTTAACACAAGACTACAAAGGGGAAGCCTCAGAACTGTCATTAATGCTTAAATTTGACACTTTACGACTGGGCCTTAACAAAGATGCTAATTATCTTACCCATTACAAAGATAGCTTCCCCAATTATCACCCCCAATATCATTATCTCATAGACACTAACCTCCCCCCTCGCCCCCCCTCTGTTCTAAAATCTGATTTGTCAATTTTATATGTGTTCACTTTTTTTTGATTGTATCCCTTTGGTCATGCCAATTTTTTTGATTGTATCCCTTTGGTCATGCCAATATGGTCATGCCAATTTTCTTCCACAATTTGATCTGAGGAAGTGGGTCTGGCCCACGAAAGCTCATCACCTACTAAACCATCTTGTTAGTCTTTAAAGTGCTGCATAGTCCTGTCTTTTTGTTTACACTAATGGCCTAGTTCTGCCCTCCCTTGCACGGGTGCAACTTCTGTTGAAATCATAGAAGTTGTACACATGTCAATGAAAGTAAAAATGGGCACTCTAGGTTCTTTTTGCCTCATAGATTTGTTAGTGCTCATTTACCCAGGAACCCTGAATGGGCTGGAAGATAGATAAATACACACAGAGACATAGTCTGGCCCCCTATCCATTCTTCCACCAATACAGCACTGGAAACTAGTTTTCTAGGACTGTGTATACATAGATGAAAATGGTAGAGAGAACCACATGCTATTCATTTTGAAGGGAAGGGGGGAAACCAGTCCAGGACTGTGTGGAAATGAAGACTCACAGGAACTGAGTGTGACATGTTTCCCCTGCGGTGTCACCTGGAACTGGGCTACCTCTAAGCCACTGACCTGCCAGTCTGGGCTCCCTTTACACCATGGGTTCCCAAACTGGGAGGCATGCCCCCTCGGGGGGCGTGAAGAAATTCCAGGGGGGGCACGAGGCGACCTCCTCCTCCCGGTCAACCTCCCCCTCCAAGTTTTGCTGCTATTTTTGTTTTTCGGCCCTGGTTAGTTCCTTTTTTTTCCGCTCAAGTTTTGCTGCTATTTGGGGGGAGGGGGGGGCATGAGGGTTTCTCAAAAATCAAAAAGGGGGCGTGATGCCAAAAAGTTTAGGAACCACTGCTTTACACTGTACTGCTGTGACCAGCTTGCCAGGCCCTCTCCCAGGCTCCAGCCTGCACTTTTACCAGCACACATACAGATAGGGACACACTCAGCTGCAGTTATATAGACACTGTGATCAATTCTGCACAGGAAGCTTCAGCTAAGGAACTTCTTAGCTACTCAGGCACTCACTGCTCACTCTGGTGCGTAAATCTAAAATTATACTGGCTTGTGCTACACACAGACCTGTACAGCAAAAGCTCATAAAATTCCCCCCACACACACTGCAGAGAGAACATATACATCAGCTCTTTGCCTGAAGTTATGACTCATAAACACACTGGTTTTAGATAAAACAAAACCAAGTTTGTTAACTACGAAGAGGGGTGGCCTGTGACTATAGGCCGACTTGGCTGCCGCCTCGGGCGCTACCTTCAACGGGGCGCCCGGGGTACCCGATGATGACATCAGTCCATTGACGGCCCTGCAGGCAGCAGGCGCCAATGGCACATTCCGCCTGGGGCGCCAGCTGCCGCAGCCCACCTCAGGCCACTCCTGACTACAAAAGATATGTTTTAAGTGGTTATAAGGGATAGCAATCAGATCAAAGCAAATTACCCAGCAAATAAAACATGCAAATTAAGCTTAACGTTCAACAAAGACTGGATATGAATAGCAGAGTCTCACATTAAGGCTGTGTCTAGATTACATGCCTCTTTCAACAGAGGGATGTAAATTAGATACTTTGAAATTGCAAATGAAGCCAGGATTTGAATTTCCCGCACTTCATTTGCATAATCCAGTCATCGCACTATATCGAAAAAGCTCCATTTTGAAAGTAAAACCATGGTCCAGACGCAGTTCTTTCGAAAAGGGCAGGCTTTTTCGAAAGATCCTGTAAACCTAGCAGACCTGGATGAGAGAATTTGCTGGAGCAGGGAAGGTCTCCTGCCACCAGCAACCCCAGCCTGCCTCTCCTCCCCGCCACTGGCTCCTTTGACCCACTGCTGGCCGGGTGACATAGCTGCCCGTGCCCCATTGCTGGCATGGCAGCGTGCACCAAACCCACTCCTAGGCAGCACATGGCCCTAGCTGATCTGTCCTGGTACCAGCTAAGTTGCAGCGGTGGCACCAGCCCCACTGCCAGCCAGCACACAGCCCCGATTGGGCTGCCATGGCACCAGCCCTTCTGCCAGGCTGACATACATGGGCTGCCCCGGCCACAGCTGGGTTGCCGGGCTGCCACTGCCTCACTATTACAACCCTACTACTGCTGCCGGGCTGCTGAGCCCTGGCCCCATTACCACCAGCCTCACTGTGCACAGGGCTCTCAGCTGTTGGCCCTCCTGCCCCATGGCGCTCTCATTCAGGAACATCAGTGGTCTGGTAGGACCACGGATGTTGCCAGATGGAAGAGTCCCGATTTTGGGTGGTGCAACCTATAGTTTTAATGGGCTTCACAAAAGTCCCAGTCAGCCCTTTTTGGTCACAGCAGCATAGGCTCTTGGGGGCTGTACAGGGATGGCAGGGCCTCAGCCTCCGAACTGAACATCTTTCTTACACTGAACAAAAATATTGCAATAGACCTAAAGCACAAAATAGCAAAATTTATCATTGATGCCTGGTGGATCTCCACGCATTTCAGTGCTGTTGCATGGATGCAAGTGGCAGCAGAATTTGGCTCATTTCCATTAGTAATCAGTACATAAAACTATGAATGGTGATTGTGTAACTAGGGCCACAGTAATTTGACTTTGATCCAAAAACAACAATCTTAAAATAAGTTTTTGTGGGAAACAAAAGCTTTTAATTAGTGCTTGTATTCTATTAGAATACATATTCATAGATTTTAAAGGCCAGAAGAAGTCATTATAATCCTCTGGCCTGATCCCATTCTGTTATGTTGTTATTCATTTCTTTCTCCTGCCTCTCTGGATTTTAGATGTAATTGAACCCACCAGTTATTTTAGGATTAGTGGTTAGGCTCTTCAGTTATGGATGGGTGGATTTCCCACAAAAACATGCCTAACGTAGGATGTTCAGTTGTGTTACTGCCACCAAAAGGTGATCCAAATTCACAAGCTTTGCTTGAATGGAAAGGGCTAGTAAGAAGGGTTCAGTAAAAATCAGTATTTACTTACCTCTTTGGACTTCTTTGTTGGGTTTTTTGTCCTTTGTTTTTTTACAGAGTGCAAAAGGATAGAAAGATTAGACGTTGTGTTTGTGATAGATGAATCGGGAAGCATAAGGACCGAACAATACGAGACCATGAAAGAGTTCATGATCACCTTGGTAAAAAAATCTGATGTTGCTCCAGACAGAGTTCAATTTGGAGCAGTAAAATATTCTGATGAACCAACAATGCTTTTCTACCTTAACGAGCACAATGCAAAATCCAAGATTGTGGAGGCTATCCAGAAAGACGTATCTAAAGGAGGCTCAACATATACAGCCAAGGCAATTGCCTATGCAGAATCTCTATTTGCTAAGGAGCATGGCGGCCGCAAAGACAAGGGAGTTCCACAGATTCTTATAGTGATAACAGACGGTGTCTCCCATGATACCGCACAGCTCAATGACACAGCCAAGAGATTAAGAAACACCGGGATTATTATCTATGCTGTTGGGATAAAAGACGCAAATCCTGATGAACTTTTGGGCATGGCTGGTTCAGAAGACAAATATTTCTATGTGGATACATTTGAAGGACTCAAAAACACATCTGTAGCAGTATCCAATACAGTATGTGATGATTCAAAACCAGGTAAGTGTTTGTTTTACTATTCTAGACCATTTAAACTTTCCTCATTTTATTTAAAAATTGGCAAAGATGGGGAGGCACATTTCTAATATTTCAAAGCAAAAAAAAAAATCTGAAGTGGGTTGAGCCCACAAAAGCTCATGATACTAACTATATTTTTAATAGTTTCTAAGGTGCTGTGGGACCACTCATTTTTTAAGCTTTTTTTTTAAGCTACAGACTAACAAAGCTACACCTGAGAATTTTATGTGTATATCTAACTTTCTATAGTATTCTTTTTTTTATTTGCCAGCCAAGCTATGGGCAGAAAGGGAAGTTCCTTAAGTTTATCCTTACTTGATCTTATAATTGAGGATTTTCATGGCTTAAATGGTTGATATTATTGTTAGTTTGTTCAGGTTCAAAACCTTAATGAAGGTAAAATTAGGGCATTAACCTTTCATTTTAAAAGGCCTAAATTCTGGTTTTAGTTTGATTAGACTAGTTAAAGGGATGGCCGATTATTTATATCACAAAAGGATCACGTTTGATCTGGTTGATGAGCTCTGTTGATGAAAAAGGTAAGAAAAGGCTATTAGGGGGCTATTGCAAGTGGCAATGGAAATGTCATGGCAATTATGAGGAAATTTACACCTTGAAGACTGCTCAGTGACTTCCTCTAATCCAGGAGTTCTCAAACTGTGGGTCAGGACCCTAAAGTGAATTGTGATCCTATTTTAATGAGTTCACCAAGGCTTGTGTTTGTCATGGCCCAGGGCTATCTCTAGGGAGGTGCAGATCCCGGGGCAACCTCACCTCGAAGACTCCACCCCCACTCAAGACTCTACCCTTCCTCCAAGCCCTGCCCCTGCCCTCCCCTGCTTCACCCCCTCCCACTGCACTCCTTGCCTGAAGCACTCTCCCCAAAGTGACAGGACTTGAGGGATTACCAGGGAGTCTGGTGCAAGGTGGCAGCAGGGGTCACCCTCCCCTCAGCACAGCAGCAGGAGCCCAAAAGGACCCAGAGGCCTTTTCTACTCCACTGCCCTCTCCCAGCCTGCTGCACTCCACTTCACCACTGCCAGCCGTTTGAGGAAGGACTCTGCCAGCTGCCTACTGAACCTTTTACTATGGTGTAGCTTCCCAGTACAGTGTTGATGAGCCTGCTTTTCCTTGTGGGGCATAGCTACACGTAACCTACACACTGCCATCAGTGCAGACAAGGCCTTTTTCAGTTACAAAATGACAGTTGTTACCTTGGCTGTGAAGGAAAAGTCCAGTGAACAGTTAAGCTCCTGAACCCTATTATTTGAGCCTCTTTTGTTATCTGAGGACATCTGCAGAACATCAGCCAATCCTGCAGTTCCCTGGCTTACTGAGGGGCCTGCCCTGGCTGGCATCCAGTTATTGCAGACTGCTTTCCCTACTGAGACAATTAGATTGCTTTGCCTCACATGTCCAGTTTTATGTATGCTTGTCTTCACAAACACTTCAGAGGGCTTCTGTTTCTGGAAGCTTCTGCAAGCCCTCCTTCACTCAGCAGTGTTCTTCACTTGAATTTCTGCTCCTCCCCACAGGTTCTGTGTGAGCCTGTAATAGGCTCCCCACTGTTGCTCCAGCCATAATAAAACTCATACCAAGGAGTTCTGCTCCCACCAGTGGGGAACAGAAATGCCCATCCCCTGACAGATCCAATCTGGAGGTGCGGAACATGGTTGGCTCATAGCCACATCTCCCTGAAAACTTATTAAAATAGCAGGGGGAGCTTTGGAGTGTTCTTAAAACTCCAGCTCTGCAAGCAGTAGAGCAGGGAGTATGTGGGAAGTGCTTTCACTCACACCTCCACGCCCCAATCAAAGACCTTGTGTTATCAGAATTTGCCCTCTAAAATATATATTCTGATCTGTTTTTACACTTGCTGATTGTGTAACTGATGTGCTGTGTGTCCTAATCTCTTACCACATTCAGCTGTCAGCCAGTCTCCATATCTCTTTCCTTCTTTTTCTTTCCTGTCTTTCCTCCTTTTCTTCCTCTCAGTATTCCTGAGTATTCCTCTCCATACTGCCATATAGTCCTTCTTTCCCCAACATGAAATTTAAAAATAGGATTGTGATTATTTGCATGTAATAAAAACATACATCAAATGAATCAACAGGATGTGTGCAGAACCACCAAAACAATCATTCATGATCTGCTATAGGGATGTAAAAGACTAGTCGACTATCCGATAAACATTTGCTTATCGGATAGTCTTTTGACTAGACAACTAGTTGATGTCTCCCTCCTCCCCCTGCCCTTTGCTGCCTCTATGAGAGAGAGGCAGGAAAGGGGAGGGGGAAGGGGTACTTCAAAGTGGCAGCGCTACCCAGCTGTTCTGTGGATCTGCTTCCATACCTTTCAAAGGTACAGTGGAGTCTGAGGTCAGCTGGGGACTCCCCAGCTAATCCTGGGCTCCCTGCAGCACTTCCCCGGAACCTGGGATCAGCTAGGGACTCCCCAGCTGACCCCAGGCTCCTAGCGGCATGCAGTGTATCATGGAGCCCGGGGTCAGTGGGACTCAGAGTCTCCCGCTGACTCCAGGTTCCGTGGCTTTGACATGCACAAGAGCCCCTGCTGGAGACTCTTGTGCATTTCAAATGCAGCCCGGAGTCAGTGGAACTTCCTGCTGGCCCAGGGCTGCACGCGGAGTTCCTCATTCCTCCTTTGAAATGCACAAGATCCCCACCAAGGGACTTCTGTATTCTTCAAACGAGGAATGAGGAAGTGCCTATTGACTAGTCCATGGAAATTCCGTCTACTAGTCAATTAATAGCATTTTAACATCCTTAGTCTAGTACTTGTGCGCCTTGACCTGCTCTCACCTTTCCCGCTTCCTTTGTTCCTTAGTCTTCTCTCTAATGATATTGAAAACACTTTGAGGGCAGGGATACTAGCTTTTCCTTGACTATGAAGAGCTAATAGAATATGAGCAATCTATAAATAATAAGCTAATTTTCCTTTTTCAATTTCAGAGTGTGAAATTACAGCAGATCTTGTTTTCTTGATTGATGGCTCCTCTAGTATAAGTCCAGAAGACTTCATCAGGATGAAGACATTCTTGGAAGCTGTAATAGATCAGATTTTTTATGAACACAATGTTCGAGTTGGCATTGCCCAGTACAGTCACTTGTATAAAAAAGAAGTCAGCCTAGGTGCTTTTCCAAGCAAATCAGAACTGAAAGCTCAAATTCAGAACATTGAACAGATTTCAGGAAGTACTTTAATCGGAAGTGCACTTACAAATGTGAAGAAATTCTTTGCCCTGTCAGGCAGCAAAAGAGTAACAAGAAATGTTCGACCAATTTTGCTGGTACTCACTGATGGGGAGTCACAGGATGATGTTGCTGAACCAGCAGAAAATCTGAGAAGGGAAGGTGTTGATATGTATGCTATAGGAGTTGGGAATATTAATGACTTGGAGCTCATGCAAATAGCTGGTGCCGCGGAAAGGAAGTACACTGTCGATGATTTCAGTAAGCTGAAGATCATTAAAAAGAGATTAGTTGACGACATATGCCACCCTGTTGTTCTTACAAGTAAGTATAAATGACTAAGGGGGGAATTTATATTTCAGTTCTGGACTTGGGTCCCACCTCTAGAGCTACTTTTTTTCAAATATGCTCTCTTTTGACCATCACTGAGGACGACTACTGAAAGCCAAGTTTGAATGTTCTAGCTACAGCATTTATAAATTACTCTGGCCCAAAATGAATGACTAGAACATGCAGAGGAAATGCTTCATTTACATACTCCATAACACAAAAAACACTGCCCCTGTTTTGTTCTGACTTTCAAAATAATCTAGGGGATCACACACTTTGTTGCTTTTACAGGCCAAGATCACGGCATGCACCCAGGGGCTCTTAGCATTCATCTGTCCCCACACCCTGCAAACTCTGTGTGCTCCTCTCCTATTACCCTCTATTTCAGGGATTCACTGCAACCCCATCCTCCATGGCAGGGGGCTCTGTTTCCTTCATATCTTTGTCCCCCATTCTCCTCCTCTCACATCAGGGGCTCTATGATTCCCTCCCCCCACTCCCCACCCCACACACACATACCTCCAGTTTCCTCTTCTCTCCTCGACATTCTTTTTTTCTTCCTGTCAGAGAGATAAATAATTGCAGACTTGGATGAAGTTGCCTATTCAAAGTTGCCTGTTCAAAAGGAGATACCAGTTCAAACGTTATTTGTATTTCATGCAAACAGTCGGAAGAATGCCATCAAGTTGATGGTAGGGTCTTGCTTGCCAGCCTTCAGAGGTGGCTGGAGCTCCCCATTTATTAGTATTGACATACCTATGAAACAATTGACATGTGACTTCTAGGTGTATTGAATAGACTATTCGTATAGATAGCATGATTGACTCTAAGAGCATCTTTCAGTACAATGCACTGATAAACTACTAGGTTTCATTCAGTTTAACTGCTGGGTTGGGGTTGGGGTTGGGGTTGGGGAATAATGTTAAACTGAGTCCAGTGCTGCTCTGATTGAAGTAAACAACAAAACTCGCCTCAACATCAGTGAAAGTGCAATTTGTTAAATGATTCAGATGAAAAAAATAATTGTAACTTCAAAATACTTTTTCAGTTCATTACAATTACTATGTTTGAAAGTGTTTCCCTTTTCTTTTCAGCAGAAGTACATAAATTAAGGCAATTTCATTCCTGATGTAAAAGATGAATTCAGGTTGAATTTCGTTCACATACGGTTTAAAAAACTTAAAGACCTGTCTGTACATATTGATCTACCAGCTATTGTCTTATTTTCCTGTTCATATCTGACTGTATTACACTATTACCATTATTCTTTAGCTTAAGCTCTGTCCACCTCTTTTTCTCTTTTCATCCATCTAAATTTCTTTGTGCATTAATCTATGATTTTTTTTTGCATTCTTCCCTTCTACAGCTTGTTTTGTGGATATTGTTGTGGGATTTGACATCTCTTCACAAAAGAGAGGTGACCATTTATTTGATGGACAGTTCCAGTTGGAAACATATCTCCCTGGCATTCTGAAAGCTCTTACATCCTTAAGTAGTCTGAGTTGCAATGTAGGAACAAAGACACAGAGCAGTGTGGCTGTTTATCTGATCAACACACTTCCACGTGTGTCTTCAAAGTTCCAAATTGACAGCGAGAAAATTCTGAACATCCTGAGAAATCTCACCGTCAATATACCATCTTATCTCAATAGCAACTTCCTGGAGTCACTTTGGAAAACATTTACAAGCAAACCTGATGATCAGAATCGAAAGAAGGTAATCTAGTCTCTTACAAAGAGACTTCAGGCCAAAAGTAAGTTGTTTTACTTCTGCTTTTGACTTCCTGCGATTTCAAACCCCCTATCTTCCTATAGGTTTTACTTGTATTTTCAGATGGTTTGGATGAAGATGTGGAAAAACTTAAACAAAAGTCAGAAGAACTCAGAAAAAAAGGTATTTTAAGGTGGACAGATACTTACATTTCTTTGGGAGAGTTTATAAGAATGTTATGCAACCCAAAGTTCTTGTGCTGAAGAAAGGCAGGTGAAAAGGGACAGAAGAAAAGCTAAAACTTTCTCTTTTAGCAGCCAAGATATTACATCAGGGGATGCTATATGAAATGGAGTTGGAGACTACCACTAATTCAGAGTGTTATATCCTAACCCTGCTTTGCATTGTTTGACTGAAGCTTCAGTGCATGATGGGGTGCAATAACCCACAGTCATCACCAAGTGATGCAATGTCTTGAAATAAATATAAGAAGAACAACAGATTTACTCAGCACCTGTCACTGGGACCAGATTTCAGAAGGGCTCAGCATGGTGGCTTGATTCTCAAATGCTCACATGTACTCAATGTGCCTCATGAGCCCTTTTGAAAATCTGGCTACTTACTCTTCTGTATACACCAGAGCTGAGCACTTCTTAGTGTCTAGCCCACTGTGTGGGTGCTGAGCTCTTCTGAAATGTCTGGCCATGATACTGAGATATTTGTTTCCAGTCTCTTGTATTCCACTGTTGGATTTATCACAGCTGATGATCTAGCCTAGCGTGTTTCTTCTCTTCAGCTTTAAACTCAGTTTCAGTACAAAACAGTGTTGTTATGAAAATTAAAAACTTGGCTTCAGGTGAAAGGCTAAAATATCCTGGAAATATTTGTGTCAACAGCCACAGTAGCTGCATGCTCAAGCTTCACTTAGAGAATTCATTCCATGGTTGCTTCTGATTCTGGATTGCCATTGGCTCATTTATTTTCTGTAAATTAATTATCAACTCTTAAAAATAACATGTGAAGATAAATTATTATTTTCATTCTCTAACCTATAATCTTTATTTTTACCCTTATAATAAACTGAACTCCTGCACACAAGGGTTCCATCAACTAGATAATTGTTTCAGATTTTCATTTGAATAATTTTTGTGTTATGTTTTGCTCACTTATGATCAATATTTTAAATAGGCTTGAATGCACTGATAACGGTTGTTCTGGAAAGAGCCTCTAATTCTCATGAGCTTCAGTATATTGAGTTTGGAAGAGGATCTGAATACAATAACCTACTAACCATAGACAAGCAAAGTATTGCCAGTGCTCTAGCCCTCTCTGTGGTAAGTCATTCAGAGAAGCTCCAATGTTTAGATCGATATTTGATGGAGGCCCTAGCCATTTTCTTGAAGAACTGAATGGGGCTGATGCCTGAGAAGAGTGCAATAGTCAGGGCGGCAAGATTCTCTGGTATGTTCAGGCTGCTTTGTGCCCAAGCTGGTGTCACAAACCAGGCCTAGAGTCATCGTGCTTAGCCATCTGAAGTTTCCTGCCACGTAAAAGAATCTTCTCGTATAACTGGAGAAGCCCCTTAGTCTGGCAACTGATGGGGCGAGGACTGTGGCTAGTGAAAAGGGGGGGATAGCCCAACAATTCCTCATGGCTGGAATGTCCTCTTGGAGTATTGGGCTGCTGGTATAAAACAGAGCAGCCTTGGGGCTGCTCTAATTTAGCTTGGGACCAGCTCTTGTTACCAGATAGCCCCAGGATCAGGGTGCTGCAAAGGCCTGCTGCACTGATTGCTGTGCCACCACCACTGAGAATTCAGCCTGGAGAAGGAAAGACATAATCATGCTCCTCCTGAATTAAATGCAAAACTCTCAGTGTCTTAAAAGTGCTCTGGATAAGGGGAAGTATGTATGAAAAATGAGGCTATTTCTTCCTCTTTTCAAGCGCAACATGGCTGAAAGGATATGCTGTTCAGTGCCTTGCATGTGCATTGGGGACGGAGGTGCAGCTGGCCACCGAGGGGGACAAGGAAATAAAGTAAGGATGTTTTTTGTGACACTTCACTTAGATTGTAATTATACAGGGGCCAACCAAGGCCAGGGAAATTCAAATGTTGGAGCTTTATAAGATTTTTATTGCCTTTGCCGCTATCTGTTCTCCAAAGTTTGTCTACCCTTCAAATGCTGCAGTTATGCTGTTTAGTGCTTTAGTATAGATACTACCTACTCTGACAGATGGGATTGTTCTATCCAAGTAGGCAATCCACCTCCCTGAGAGGCAGTAGTTAGGTTGATCAAACAGCATGAGATTTGAGGGTTTTTTAATAGATGTTGAATTGGTTCCTAAAGGCATTAAAAATAATTTGAGGTGAACAAACAAAAATACTAAATACAGCATAAAAGACCCATTGTACATTGCTGGCTGGCACAACAATACTAAAAAAGTATATTCTAGTAAGCCTAGTTGGGTAAAATCAAACCAGTTGTAAAGCCCCAAGACAATAGTGGCCTTTCTCCTGTTGTGTTACCTGGGGTTTTTTTTTATTGTCATTAAAAAAAAAAGTCAAGATTCCACACTTTGTTAATGTTTAGCACTCTTTTAGGTGACTTAGACACTTCTTTTATAATTCCTAAAATACGCTGGAATATTAAGGAATTAAAACAATGTCTCTCTGAAGTTTATCTATTGTTTATGTATTGTTGAACCCATTTTTCCAAATTTTTAAGAGTGCTTTGAATATACAGTCAACAATGGAATGAAATTTGCAATGACCAAACTAAAACGGCCTTTTGCAAACTTGTTCCTAAATAAAGTACCATATCAGGACAATCCTTAAGTTTTACCTATTTTTTAATTAAGGAGAATTTTGGTATTAATCTTTACTTTTACTATCTGAATTTCAGGGTGCTAAAGGTGTAAAAGGCCATGCAGGACACTTAGGAGAAGACGGAGAGCCGGTATGTTATAAAACTTGACTACATTTTACTAAAATGAAAATACTTCAAAACCAAGTGCCCACAAAGATTTTTATTTTGTCAGTATGAAAAAATAATGTAATAAACTCATAGGAAAAGAGTAATTTCCAAATCTTGATTCCAAATAAATTCTTGCCATAAAATAAAATTGTCACGTTTTAAGAAACTATCAAGATTCAACACTTCATCAATGTTTAATACTCTAGAATTGTAAGTAACTTAGAATCCCTTTTCTTGTTTAATTTTCAAATGAAATTGGGGATCTCTTGGAGATGATTCTGCATAAATACTTAATTAAAAAAATCCTATTGGTCTATATGAGAATGCAAGAGTTATAATTTTTCCAAATATTAAGAAATTAAAATGATTCTTCCCTGGCTTCCTGCCTTAGTGCAGGGGGTGAGGTTTCTTGACTTCTCAAGGTACCTTCCAGCCCTATATTTCTATGGTTCTGTAAACTAAGGCTAAATCTAAGAGAAATCTAATTTTTGTCACGTAAGTAGGCAAGTATTTGCATGTCATTTATATACTTACTTGCACATGTACTAGTCAATGTATGTGTACAAATTGATGCACATGCATTCCTGTAGAGTTACCTAATTAGGTAGGAACTTATTGAGCATATATTTATACAGAAATCCCCAATACTGTACAAAATAGGTAAGCATTTGCATGCAAGAGGATGCCAGCACATTGACTATTGGCCCCATAGAATGCAGTTATGTAATTTTTTGGTATGAGCAAGCTGCTAAGGCACAAGAAAGACACTAGGAAACATTTTCTGCCAATTTGCACAACTCTCATTTATAAAAAATTGGATTTCACGCCTTCTGTCTTTCCACATACACATCTTGATTCACATTAGATTACTCCACTTTTACTCCAGTGTGTAACCTCTTTAACTTCAATGCAGTACATGGACATAACACTGAGTAATGGAATGGTGACACTGGCCAAGTTTACACGAGAGGGCAGTGTTGAACTAAGGCATGTAATTCCAGCTACGTAAATAGTGTTGCTGGAGTCGACATTCCTTAGTTCGACTTACCACAGCATCCCCACTGTGGAGAGGTTTTAACTGTCAACTCCCCCTACTTGCTCTGGTAGAGTCCCAAAGTCGATGGGAGTGTGATTAACAGTTGATTTAGTGGGTTTTTACTAGACCTGCTAATCGACCCAGCCTCAGGCCCATTTAAAGGAGACAGTATTTTCAGTTTTGACTATTTCTGTTTCAGATTGAAAAACCCAAATGATAACACAAATATTATCCAGCCTATTTTCCACTCCCTCAAGCCATAGCTAGGAAAGATGTGGCTGTGGGATTACTTCTTGTAGCAGAATATGCACAGGTGAATTAAGATCGCAAATACTAGCACAGTGGATGAATGTGGGTCTCACGAGTTAAACGGCATGAGTAGCAACATGAGAAGTACACCAGAGAAACTATTCTAGCATTTGCTGAGAGGCCAATTAAATCATATTTAATGTTTAACTTGGGCTCACAATACTATGGAGCAGCTTCCTGGCCCCACTTGTTTTGCATAGCTCAGGTGGTGCAAAGATGCAGACTCTGCCCTCATCTCCCCTTCTGGGGAGAGGATGAGACACAAGAGGGTGCAGAGCCAGCACAGTTGGCTCCTGCACCATGTCATGCTCCTGTGTAACTAAGAGAAGAATTCAGCCTTTGCACTGTGCTCACTGAAGAAAAACTGAAGAAAGCCTGTGCTTTTTTGTCCAGTGGGCCTAGGTCTTTAATGAAGCAACATTCTCCCCAGTCATCTCCCCATCTCACCCTCCCTCCCTGAGCAGGAACTCTCTAAGAAGAGGAGTAGTAAGAGCAGAATGAAGGGATGTGCCCACCACTATTCATAATGGAGCTGAGTAACATCAATGAGCACTTTGCATTTTTTAGTTTAGCACTTTTGTTTGCAGTCTGCAGACTGACGAGATTCGTTTTTCATACCAAGTTTAAAAACATACGTAACTATCGGCAGCTTGCAGTTTTGTAAGCACTCTGGAGAGGAACTACTGTGGTTTTAACTGCACGTGCACTGAACTCAACCTGTCTCTTCTCAGGCTTCTGAAACATCTCTCATGCAGGGCTTGCTCAGAGATTTACCATATTCATTAACATACACGCTCCTTTACCAGTGTTACATTATCTCATGAATAGAGTCACCCTCTGATCAAATATATGATCACTCTCCTCACAAACCTCATACTTCATTTACTAGGCAGAATATACTAAGCCGGGAGAACAAGGGATTAAGGGATGCGAGGGTAGTAGAGGTCTTAAAGTAAGAATCTACTGCTAACATAATTTTAACTTAACAAAATGTCTTTGCATTTACTGTTTATTTAACTCATTCAAACAAATATCTGTTGTAATTCTTTTCAGGGATACCGAGGAATATCTGGTCAAAAGGTACAGTACTGATACTTATGTTCTGAAAAAACTTTGTTTTGATCTGATTACAAATCAGGCGAGGTGGTTGAAAGCATAAATAAGAAATGAAAGTGCATTGGAGGAGGAGGAAGAAGAGAAAAAAGGTATACCCTCACCTTCATCTAGACACATAGTTTGAAGATCTTTGGTATGAATCTGATGGTGTTTATAGGCTCAGTTCTGTGGTCTTTACCCAGGTGTAGCTTTGTTGACTCCCAAGAGAATAGGATCGGTTCCTAAATGATTTTTGGATTAATCACATTTCAAATTATTTGTGTTTAATTCAGGGATCAAGAATTGAATTATAGAAATATTCACGTATTATTTAAAATATAATTTAATGTGCCCATTGCCACCTGGTGCCAGCACCCTGTTCTCAATTATACAGAGTGATTATGCATTATGTGTATTTTAAGACACCAGTTCTATAGTTAAGAAAAAAGAAGAGTCACTAAAAACAAAACACAGATCACTGTTGAGACTTCCACGTGACATAAAGAGAGAGAAATGTATTGGAATGACATAAAACATTTTGATTTTCAGCCTGTATTTCTTACTCATCTTTTTGTTGGCAATTATTAATCATGTTGGTGTCTTTCCCCTAAGTCAGTTTAGTGGTCAGTTCATCTCTGGAAGTCTATCTGGACCTTAAAGCTAATCAATGGCACATCAAAGGAAAATAAATGCTCAGTTACACTATTTTAGTTCTCATCTTGCTCTTTGTTAAAGTCCATGAGAGTTTTTGCCATGAACTTTAGTGGGTCTACTTATTAGGGTTTTAATCCTTTTAGCATGTTTTTGAGGATGGCCACAATGTCTATTCTACTATTGTACTTAGGGCAGATGTAAACAATGAGTCATTAAGCATTAAAGTGTATGTTTTCAAATCTGTGGATGGGCTTTGCTTTACTGGTCAGTTACAGGAGTTCACAAGGATACTAGCTTTGCTAGACTGAGAACACGTAGTGGTTATTTAGATCAGTGGATCTTATATAATCCCTGTCACTTTTTGCTACCTCAGGGAGACCAAGGGGACAACGGGATTGATGGAGTTAATGGAGAGCAGGTTGTGACGACGCGTTGGGGTCCCCTGACTCCTGCACCCCCGTAATGGCACGAACAGACTCCACCAGCCCGTAGAATGGAGGGAGTTTATTGCTTCTCCAGGATACAGCACAGCACAGCACAGATGTAATCTGGTTACAGGGACTGCAGCTAAGAGGCCTCAGTGCCCCCCTCTGAGATGAGGGGTGGCTGGGCCCTACAATCCCAGCCCCCTGGCTTAGGCTGGTTCCTCCATGATTCCAGCCAGAGACTCACTCACTCACTTCCCGCCCTGCCCCCAGCCAGGGTTCCACTCCCCTTCTTCCCATTGTTCCGCTCCATGGGAGATACTGGTCAGACAGGTTTGAAGCCCCCTTTGCATAATGACACTCCTCTGCCCTGCTGAGCCGTGCTGCAGACCGCAGCCAGTGGAGGTCACTCACACTACGTCACACAGGTAAATAGTTTTGCTTCTGATTTGCTGTTGACATCAATGAATGTTTTTAAATGAGAAAACCTTACTTGTTTTTCTTTTCATTAAGGGATCACTTGGGCATCCAGGAATAAAAGGAGAAAAGGGTGACCTAGGCAACATGGTAATGTTTTCTACTATTATCTTCTTTGATCAGGGTTTAGATGTGAGAGCAATTAGATGGGTATCTCATGAGGCCGTCACTGCAGAAAAAATTTAGCTACATATCTGCTGATGTGAAATGGCATAATGCAGTACTGCAGATTTACTAATGTGTCTCAGCTTACTGGAACAGGCATGAAAACACAGTCATCGTAATTCACACTGTACTAGAAATGGGATAAGCCATTTCTATTTCATTTTGAAGATTTTTTTGCTCGAAATTGTCAATTGTAAAGTTGTTCCAGATGAAGCGTTTCTACTTCAGACGTGATATTTTCAAATTCTACATTTGTTCTAACTTTTCTTGGCACCAAAGAACTTCCCTTTAAGGCCAGAATTAAGCTATGTTCAGTGGCAAAAAAAAATCTACATTAATGGAGAGTTAAGGTTATTTGGTGGAATGTTGTTTCCTTGCAGAATGTTGAGCTAACAAAAACTCAAACTCCAGAAAAGAAAGAAATCGAGAGGTCGGGTTGCATGTACAGCCTCATTCAGCAATGCCCCTGTGTGCCCCATTAATAGCACATAACTTTACGCTGCCAGGCCCAAAGCTCATCTTGTTTTACAGCCATTCATTTTAATTAACTACATTAATGTAGAGTTTTTACAATTTAAATTCCTAGCTTTTTGATCAGGAGAAGATATGATGTTGGTAGTAATTCGTAGGCATTTAGGCAGCTGTACTTACCATGTCCTTCAATTTGCATATCAAGCCAAACAAGCTAGTCAGCAATCTTCGTGCAATGGTGCATTCCATACTTTCTAGCAAACTTCTGCAACCTTGTGATCCAGGCATCACCAGGAATTCACGTACTGGCAATTATAGCAGTGCATCAATGTTTCTTTGCCCTTAGTGTTCACTTGAGTTCCATACCTCTGCATTATGTGTCTTTGGAAACACCCTGGTATTCTGTCCTAAAATTAGGATGTTGCAGCTAGCATTCCTACTGGCTAGTGAAATAGGATTTTTAAACAACTAATCCAAGGTTTGGCTACCACCTGTCCTCATTACCCAAACCATCTGCCAATACACCATCTCTTTTTTCTTTCCCTCTCACCCTGCATACCCACAATCCTCTTCTTCTCTCTTCTCCTCATCCATTATAACAAACATTTTGGATAGACCAGCTGCTGACAATTCTGCTGTGTTCACGGTAATAAAAACAGAGACAATGTGCAGCAAGCACCAAGACTAATTAGTTCTTTATAGAACAGTTGTACAAATGCTCAGACGAGAAATATCTGGAGTTTGAGTTTTCCTTATCTCAACATTTTGCAGGGGTGTTCACTAGTGCAATGACATTGGTACATTCTCTCAGATTACTCAGGCAACCATAAAGTGGCTGTATAGAAGCCTCCTCACAGATTTTTATTGGTGAATGCATCCTGTAATCCTGCTTTGTATTAGATAAGGATATTGATGTAAGAGGCATCACAGAAACTAGGTGGAATGAGGATAATCAGTGGGACACCGTAATACCAGGGTACAAATATATCAAAGGATAGAACACATTGTGCTGGTGGGGGAATGGCATTATATGTGAAAGAAAGGGTAGACTCAAATAAAATAAAAATCTTAAAAGAATCAAACTGTACCATAGAATCATTATGGATAGCATTTCCATGCCCTAATCATATGAATATAGCAGTAAGGATATAGTACCAACCATTTGAGCAGGATGGTAACAGTGAATGTGAAACACTAAGTGTGATTAGAGAGGCTATAAAAAACAAACTCAATAATGAGGGATTTCAGCTATCCCCATATTGAATGGGTACTTGTCATCTCAATACAAGATGCAGAGATACATTTCTCGACACCTTAAATGACTGCTACTTGGAGCAGCTAATCCTGGAATCCACAAAAAGAGAGGCAATTCTTGACCCTAAATCTTGGTCCTAGGAGGACCATAGGACCTGGTCCAATCTAGACCGCCTGGTAAAAGTAGCCATAATATAATTAAATGCAATATTGATTAATGTAGCAGAATGATGGGGATCATAAAAAGGGATAGATAATAAGACAGAAAATATTATATTCTTTCTGTATAAATCCATGGTATGCCTCCATCTTGAATACTGAGTTCAGATGTAGTTGCCCCATCTCATACATGTTATACTGATACTGGAAAATGTTCAGAAAAGGGCAACAGATTATTAGGGGTGTGGAATGACTTCCGCATGAAGAGCAATTAATGAAACTGATATTTCATCCTGAAAATGAGATGACTAAGAGGATATGATAAAAGTCTAAAATCATGCCTAGTGTGGAAAAAGTAATTATCAGACACATAAATTAATGTGATTTGTTGGTGAAAAGTCAGCATTTGTAAAGGGAAATAAAAAGTTTTAAACCAGGTAAAAAATGTCACAGGAGTAAGAGAAATGAAACCGTTAATTTGAAACTGGCTCTGCTGCCAACACAGGTAGGCTGCACATGCTACTACAGAGTAAATACTTCTTATTGTGGTCAGCTGTCCCTTTTCGCTATGCAGGATTTTAGCTAAAAACTATGTAAACTTGGGGGGCAACAGCCAAGTCCCCAGTCCACTTGCATTCCCTTCTACATGGGGCTGTCTGCAAACTGATCCTTCTGGAACTGAATGTTAGTCTGCTGGAAGTGATATCAAGATTTGGTCAGTTCCATACAGTTTCACCTCAGGCTGGTTCTGAGAGTTAAATACGATCAACGGAAGAAGGGAAACAGATAACATGCATGGCATACATCTAGAAGTTTTTCATCATGAGCACCTTGCAGAGTGCTGATTTTATAGCCTTCTAAAGGCAGTATTATTATTTTTATTATATTTCTTTATGGAACACCTCAGTATGTATGGCACTGTAATAAATATAGGCTTTTCATGGGTTGACTGGACCAATTAAACATTTTAATTGAAAAGCAAAAGCATGTAATGATCTAAAATGTTGAGGGGCTTGCATAACTAAATGATCATAATTATAAAAGTAAAATAAGAGGTTATGGATAAAAAAAAGATTTTAGAATGTGCTTGTTGAGGATCAGATTCTGCTACTCCTAAATTAATTTCTTGATTCTCAAAGAGAATCCAGGGAATTTGTCACAGATTAAGGTACAACTGGAGGTAAATAAAGATGGCAGTGCTTGGTCTATGATGTGTAGATCGAGGAAGGTATTAGTCATGGCATTTGCTAAAAATTAGAGTTGCAAAGGGATCTCACAAAAGTGGTTGTTTGGTCAACAAAATGGCAGATGAAATTCAACACTAATAAGCACAAAGTAATGCACATTGGGAAAAATAATTGCAACTACACATATACAATGATGGGTTCCAAATTAACTGTGACTACTCAAGAAAGAGATCTTGGCGTCACCAGGAGGCAGATGAAGGGCTAGTTCTCTTACAACTTCAGGTCAGCGTGCAGCAGTGGGCAAAACAGCTAACCAAATGTTAACAACTGTCAGGAAAGGTATGGAAAATCTGAAAATATACTAATGCCACTATATAAATCTGTGGTGCACCCCAACTCCAATTTCATTTCAAGTTCTGGTCATCCCTTCTTAAAAATAATATAGTGAAGTTGGAAAAGATTCAAAGAAGAATAACAAAGATTATTAAGGGTATGGATTGTCTTCCTCTTAAGGAGAGACTGCAATGACTAGGGTTGCTCATTTTAGGCAAGAGACAACAAAGGGGACATGATAGTCTACAAAAGCATGAATTGGGTGGAAAAAGTGAATAGAGATGAATTTACACTTTCACACAATACAAACCCAGGAGACAGCAGATAAAAGTAATAGTAGGTTTAATTCAAACAAGAGGGAGTACTTTTCACATCATGCACAATTAACTTGTGAAACTGATTGCTATGGGAAGTCATGAAGGCCAAATGTATAATTGGGTTCAGAAAGAACAGGATAAGTTAATTGAGGACAGGACCATCAATGACGTTAGCTAAGACAGTCAAAGATTCAACCCCATGCTCAGGATGACCCTAAAACTCTAACTGGTGGAAGATGGGTTGGATTACTCCAACTACTCTGTTATGTGCACTCTGAATCACTGATACCGGCTACCACCAGAGACAGGATACAAGGCTCGGTAGATAATTGATCTGACCCAGTATGGTCATTCTTATGTTCTGAAATAAACATAGTTTACATGTGGCAACCTTTTCATTTTGAATAAGAGTTTCAAGCTGTTGATTGAAATGTATTTTTTGTACAAATATCAGTGGTGGGGAATCTGACAGCTGAAGATCATCCTTTGTCAGAACATAGTTACTGAAAGTGTTTAATTGCAATTGTAGTAACTATTTTAGGTTTAATAATCTTGCAGTCGGTGTTCCCTCTCAGCTGAGCACTTGGGTGGCCACCCAGGAGAGATTGAAATGCTGCCCAGCTGATTAGCAGAGGGCCCACATCTGGCAGCATGTGTTTCTACTGGTGGCGCACATCTGCGTATGCCTTGATGCACATAACAAAATTTATTTTGCACATGGATGGAAAAAGTTAGACGAAATACTGTAGCTTTTTTCTTTGTGCCAAAAGAAAATAAAGAATTTGTTGCTGTTTTGTTTAGACATGAGCCTGAACCAATATTAAGAGACAAACAACGTTCCTAATCAAATTGTGGTCTGGAACCATACAAAATCCCCAGATGCAAACAAAGCTGAATGGGGTGTGTATCATAATCTGTATTAAAATGCTGGGACTCGTTTCTATTGTTTTGTTAACATCCTTAAGAAATGTTTAGATTCTCACTCAGCCATGTTATGATTTCAGGGTAATCCAGGGCTAAGAGGACCCTTTGGTGAACGTGGTGAGAAGGGCTTCCGAGGAGATCCTGTAAGTTATTCTAGGTGCAAATCAATTGTATATCATACCTTTATGACTCTATGGGATTCACCCCGAGTAGGTGGGTGTGGGGCGATTGTCACTGCCTGTTCTTTAAACCTGGGTTCTTCTGGGCTGTGCAGCTTTGGCTCAGAGCCTTGGCCAGAGCTTGCTCAAAACACAATTGCCTCACCCTGGCTTCCACCAGCCTGGTTACTCCTTGCAGGGTGACTCCATCAACTCTTCCAGTCCTGAGTCTCCCCCAAACCATCTCCCCTCTGGTGTCCAGTTCCTCTCCTGATCCTCACAGAAGTGATCAAGTTTTCTGCCTTCGAAAAGCAGAACACATCCCAGCCTGGAGGCTTGGCTGGGGATTTTATCCTTCAATTTAATACCCAGTGCTGAGAGAGTTTTGTAATAAAACAAGAATAAGTGTATTAACAAAAAACAGAGATTTAAGCAATAATAAGTAAGACTAGAAGAGACATGGTTGGTGACAAGTCAAAACAAAATAAAACCTGCTTTGCAATGACCACAACTTAATTTCAGAAAATTATAATCATTGTCTAAGCAGGTTTCTCCCCTGTAATCAGTTTTCCCACTGCTCTTGCCTCCTGGGGCAAAAGGATCCACTTCTCATGACCTCAAAGGATGCTGCTCCTCTTTATCCCCTTGGTGATAATGGATACTCCAAATTCATTAGCAGATGCTTATATGCTCAAACTTTATCTTTGTTTTCTGAGCTCCTGAGGGATCAGCTTGAGTCCAAAAGTGAGCCAACACATTTTAATTTTTTGCATTCTCCTGTGATTTTTGCAATGCAAATGATCTTCCCGTGATCCCTGATACAACTGTATCGTCCGTTGTTCTTAGCCACATCTGTCTTGATTTGCAGTTGAGCGCAAGAGGAATTGGCTGTTCTTCTTGCCCCTGGAAGGGCTGTCAGATTACAAAAGTGTGTCCATAATTATACACAGTGCTTTTTTTGTGACGGTACTGCCCAGTACACAGTACCAACATCTCCAATCAAAGCTCAACAACTTTTTCCCTGGAGTACCAGCATCTATTTGTTTTTTTTACAAAAAAAGCACTGATTATACAGATGGGTACATTTCACAGTGGCATTAATCACCAGCATGTTGTTTTCAAATGCCATGTTACAAAATACTTTTTACATAAATATCATGATTGAGCTAGTTTGAGCTGGCCAGGCTGGCTGACTCATACCATTACATATGATGGAACTCTTGGCAGTGGGCTGCTCTCAAGATCACAACATTAAGGATGTGATTCTAATCTCAGAACCTCACTTAAGATGCACCAGAAAGCGAATGAACATACGGGGATTATAAGCCTCCGTTCAGAAAATTCCGTATTTTTTCAAAGATGTATTAGTACAGATGTTTGTCTATTTCACTGTAATGGCGAAGATGAGGATACTATCTCAGCTAAACCTAGCAGCTCTTAGGCCTTCACAATAACTAATTTTTACATTCCTTTTCTGAGATTAGTACATGTTGGACATTTCATGAGCCCAAGATATCCCATATGCTATCCTTTCTGAAATTAAAAAAAATGCACATTACACTCCTTTAAATGTCTAGTCTAAAGACAACTAATTGGTCTACATGTGACTGTGCAGATCTGTCAGTTCCTTGAGAGACCTACGAGAAAAATCCAGTAGTACCAGATGTCCTGTGGATTTATGGACAGGATTTAAACAGGATTCAAAAAAGATCTAGATAGATTCATGGAGGTTCGGTAGATTGGCCAGGGTGGGTAGGAACGGTATCACTAGCCTCTGTTTCTCTGGAGGTGGGTGACAGGAGGGATCACATGAGGATTACCTGTTGTAATGCCTGCCTCCTCTGGGGCATCTGGTATTGGCCACTGTTGGCAGACAGGATACTGGACTATATGGAGTTTTGGTCTGACCCAGTGTGGCCACTGTGTGGGGACTTCGTATCCTCTCACTAGTGGAATTATGGTATTCCTAAATCAGTGTGACAGGTTTCAGCGGTAGCTGTGTTGATTTGTTTCAGCAAAAACAACAAGAAGTCCAGTGGCACCTTAAAGTTTAACAATTTATTATTTTATAATAATAATAAAAGTGTTAGTCTTTAAGGTGCCATTGGTCTTCTTGTTGTTTCCACTCCAGTATGTAATTATGTACCACTAGGTTCCACATGGGTTCCCTCCATGTGCTGCTCAGGGCCACATATCCCAGGAGAGCTCAAGAGACTTTGCATGGGCTCCCTGCCCCCAAGCTAATTGGGTCCTGGGGGCAAGGGAGCACGCAAAGTCTCTCACTCCCCACCAGGGGCATGCAGCGCATAAAGGGAACCACCAGCTCTTCAAAACTGCTGGTAGTTCCCTCTGTACACTGCGCACCCGTGGCAGCGGTGGCATGGAGAAGAGGTTTTGCATGCTCCACTGCCCCCAGGCCAATCATTGCACCTGGGGGCAAGGGTGCACACAAAGTCTCTCGCTTCCTGCAAGGGGCATGCGGCATGCAGATGGAGCTACCAGCTGTTAAAACCAGTTGGCTGTTCCCTCTATGTGCCACGCAACCCTGGTAAAGCAACTTTCACTCTAATTTATCTAATGCAGGGGGATTTACCCAAGAAAGGTTATGCCCTAATAAATCTGTTAGACTATAAGGTGCCAGAGGACTGCTCATTGTTTTGCACATACAGACTAACATGACCACCCCTCTGAGACTTACTAAGGAGTGGTGTTTTTTTTTTAAATAAAACAAAGACTGTTTTTTGTTTTCAGAACATAGTATGTAGGAGAACACTAATGAATGGAAATTGCATCTTGTGTGAAGAGGGCCTGCAGCGTTTTTAATGTTTATGCTAGCATGACTCTCTCGGTAGAGGGTGTGTGAAAGAGCTTTTCCTCTACCTCCTTCTGAGTGCTGTACCCTGAGGAGGTGATCTTTCTTAGTCAATGAGCCAGTTTATAACAGTTTGACTTCACTGTAAGGTCTGTCATATGATTACGCTGACCATGCAGCCCAATTTTTCTGAGACAGTCCTTAATTTAAATACTCTGTCCCATTGCCCCATCAAGTAGTGAAATGTCCCAGAAACCCTGCCAGACATTTCACTACTTGATGGGGACACCAGTTTGCAGTAAGAAGCGACCAAGAAATGGCTCCATGTCATTGCTCCTCGTGCAGTGCAGCAGCCTCCCCACTCCCAGCAGGGCACGTAGACAGCTGGGCCAGCTTCCGGTGGCATGTGGCCTCTCCTTCCCCCCGTGGGACTGCCTCTCCTGCGCAGGGTCCTGGTCCAGCAGCACAGCCTTCTCCTCTTCCAGGCCGCTTGTTAGTATAGTGGCCCTCTCTACTGCTGCTGGGGACCTTGGGAATGTCAAAGGTGAAACCCAGTAGAGCTGCTCCCAGACCTCCATGCCTTGGAGCCTGCAGGGGCACTGCATGGTGGGAGTGCTCAGGCTCAGCAGGTGCCAGGACTGCAGTAGAGGCTGCCCTGGTTCTATTTTTAGTACCATGGTCCCAGTCTCCACAGGCTGCCCTGACTCCAGATGGAGTCAAGCAGCAGCTGCACAAGGCTCATTCCAGCCACGATAGCCTCATCAGAATGGGCCTTGTGTGGCTGGCACTTTACTCCAGCTGGAGCCAGGCTACCCATGGGGACCTCCAGGAGTGGGACTTCTTATGGCAGGGGATGTAGCTAACGGGGATCAGTGGCATGGCTAATGGGGCTAGGGTGCATGGCTAACATGTCCCTAATTTTGGTTCAGAAAATATGGTCACCATAGTAATATGTCATGAAGGCTGCAGCCCTAGTTCTAGTACTTATTGGTCAAGTGTAACATTTCTGGACTAGGTATTAATTATGACTGCAACTGTCACAAATAGACTATGAGAAATGGAGGGAAAATATTACAAATATGTTGTATTTCCTGTTAATTCATATCTTGAATTATCCCTGGACTCTGTGGATTCAGCAGAAGATAATGTATTTCTCATGAAATTCCAATCGGTTGTTTGTTGTTATTTTGTACTTATTACTATTAGTTTTATAGTAGCACTCCTAATTTGATAAGCATTTTCCACACATTTTTGGTTCCTGCTCCAAGGAGCTCAAACGATAGGGGCAGACTGGTAGGCAGAAGTTAGGGGAATGGGAAGAGAAAGAACAAACAGGGATTTCTTGAAATTCAAGTCAGTGAGGTGCACTGTAAACAGCATGGGAAAAGTGGAACTTTAAGGGGGAAAGAGGAATAAGGTAGAATCCTTGCTGATGGTTTCATGAAAGTTGCCTCATGAGGCTGGTGGAGCCTCATAGAGAAAGGCTCTGAGGTGACAGTGTGAGAAACTGACAGGAGCAGTCAGGGTTAAGAACATTAGTGTGATAAGTGTGGGGGTGGGAGCAGGACATGTTTACACTCCTGAATATAAAAGGAGACACAGAATTCTTTGAAGCCAAAGCGGGTGGAGAGTCAGTGCAGGGATTCAATGAGTGGAGTGACACCATCAGTTCAGTAGGAAATGAAACTGCATTCTGTATGGTGTGATGAGGCCTCACTGAGCAACAAGACTGTGGAAATTACTGTATAAGGACAGATGTAGATGGTGAAGAGAAAACATCAGGGCAAGTAGGAAGGGCTGCAGTGTGCTTCTAGTGTATCCACAGAATGCAGTATCACCTGTGAAATTTCTAATACTTGTGGAGTTTTTTTCATGTTTTTAAGGGTGCCCTTGTGGCTAAGAAGCTTCAGGGGGTAGCCGAGTTAATCTGTACAAAAAACAACAAATAATGGTCTGGTAGCACTTTATAAACTAACAAAACATGTAGATGGTATCATGAGCTTCCGTGGGTACAGCCCACTTAGAGAGTGGCATATATTCCATTTGATCTGCAGGGCCCACACAGGGCGTCCTCTGATTCTAGTGGGAAGTCTGTGGAGTACTGAGGGTAGAATAATGACTATTAATGTCACTTTTGTCTACTCAGTGTGTTGTAAATTATGTGACGTCTTGCAAGACTGTGATTTCATAAAAAATAAAAACTACAGATATTTATCAATATTGTGTAAAGGATGATATGCTATTAATCTTTGTCAGCGGTAACAAAGGGTTAACTTGGTCAGTGTTTTCTCATTCTTTTTTTCAGGCCCCCATGCTGAAAGATTCTGAGCATCTACCATGAGATATAAAATGCCATCCACTCTGCTGGGATGTAAATATACTTAACATTGTGTCTTTGTTTAGGGTAACCCTGGATTGAACAATGTCATAAAAGGGCGTAAGGGTTCAAAAGGAGACTGGGGAATACAGGTAACTATTTAGAAATATGAGACTTTGTTTACACTACATTGTTTAAAATACTAACCTACAATCCTTTGAAATCTAGCTAGATACAACAAATTAAAATTAATCAATTGATAGCCAAGATTGTTAAAAACAATACGACAATCCTATCGTTCCTAATTGTGTACCAAACAGTACATCTGAAATCAACAAGATGGTATTCAATAAAGACAAGTGCAAAGTACCACACTTTGGAAAGAGAAGTCAAATGTGCCACTATATAACTGGGAATAGCTGACTAGCATGGGTGGTGGGTGAAGGCCCAGCTGGGGAAGGCAAGCCCCAGCCCTACCCTTTCCACCCAAAGCCTGCCCCTGGAGCCAAGCTCCGCTCACCACCAGCCCGATCCTTCCTGGCCCCCTGGAGGACCCAAGCTGCTGTGCGGCAGCCCCAGCCTTAGCCGTCCCTAGTGCCACGGAGCAGAGCTGCCGCGCCACTGCCCCATCCCTCCCTGGTGGCCAGGGAGCTGGGCTGCTACGTTGTGGCCCTGGCATTTGGCAGCTGTGTGTGTGGGCAGTTTGGGGAAGGCTGTGCCTTCCCTTACCTACATTACCCGCTGCCCAGGCTGACTAGGAGTAGTACTGCCAAAAATGGTTTGTCGGGTAAGGTGGATCACAAATTCAGTATGAATCCACAATGCGATTCATTTGCAAAAGTGGTTAATATCATTCTGGGATGTGTTAACAGGAGAAGTGTATGTAAGACACAGGTGGTAATTGTCTTACTCTTCTTGGCACTGGTGGGGCCTCAACTCATATACTGCATCCAGTTTAAGGAAGTTGTGGATGACCTGGAGGGAGTCCAGATATGAACAAAAATAAATAAATAAATAAAAGGTTCAGAAAACCTGACCTACAAGGAAAAGTTAAACAAACTGATATAGTCTTGGGAAAAGAAGACTGAAAGAGGGACCTGATAAGTCTTCAAATAAGTTAAGGGCTATTGTAAACAGGATGATCATCAATTGTTCTCCAGGTCCACAGAAGATAGGACAGGAAGCAATCTGGTTACTCTGCAGCAAAGGAGGTTTAGGCTGGATATCAGGAAAAACTTTCCGCTGTAGAAGCAGTTGAGCCCTGGCATAGGCTGCCAAGGGAAGTTGTGGAATCCTCATCCTTGAAGGTTTCCTGTTAGGGATGATCTAGGTTTACTTTGCCCTGCCTCAACACATGGGCTAGACTTGATGACCCCCCTTCCACTCCTACATTTCTGTAGTTCTCTGATTCTGTCCTTAGGGGTGAACTGAACTCTACACCTCTCACTGGTCCCTATTGAAATTCTCCTATTTTTTTAAAAGATGAAAAATGTCATGTACAACATACCTACTATTACTGGTTTTTTAAAACATTTATTACAGTAATGAACTTCCACAGATCATCTTCCAAGTGTGTGTGTGGGGGGGGGGAAGGGGGAGAAGTATTTAAAATGCTATATATAGCCCAAACACTACCCCAGAAAGTGCCCCTGAATTTACATTGATGTCATTGTATTAAAAGATTTGTAAAAGATATCTGCATAGCATGCATGAGATCAGTCTCTATACACACAGTGGAATGGTAACTGTAATGACTAAAACACCTTCCAGACAAATATACTTTTAGGGCAACATAATAGTTTGAGTATGAAAACATTATGAAATATACCTTAATACAATGGCAGTCATTTGACTTCATTTGCCAGTAATGTTATAGATGCAGCCATGCAACTGAAGGGCTGTGCTTCTGTTGTTAATTCCAACAGCTGAATAAGCACATACAGGTGTTGTGTGCCAAAGTGGTATGAAAAGAATTTTTTCCGCTTGGTTTGCATGTCCACTGTCATGACTAGTTAGCTTAAGAATCTGAAAATATATAAAAAGTTTTGAATTCGAGTGACAATTGAACTATAACATGAAACTTAATTTCCCATTTCCAGGGTGAAAAAGGACCAATGGGGTCACCAGGCTCACCAGGCTCTAGGGGAACCCCGGTAAGAACCCATGTAGACAAAGGGATTAAATATGCAAGGACAATGCTTGATACTAATCCAAGGTAGAGAGAATGATCTCAGAATCTGTATGTTTACTGTTGATCACGCTCTCCACCAGCCTCTTTGCATTGCAGGAAAATGAGAGAAATAAATCTCTGGTAGACTGCACTGAACAGATTACAACTAACAGTAGCCCCTGATTCCAGATGAACTCTTCCCTCTTGAACAGAACTATCCAACACAACTGATGGACTATCAGAGACAAAAGAGCTTCCTCATTTCTTTCAGATTCAGAACCTGCTGCAATACTTTCCAGTTTTGTCCCCCAATTTTGGCTAATGACAACTTCTGTGCTTCTTTTTTATTCTTCCACAGAAAGAGAAATTCTGTACAGACAAGTTTTCATTAACATACTCTTTCTTGTGGCGTGGTGTGGCAGAGTAGCAGGGTTACCTGGCACCTGTGTCTGTCCCAGCCTCCAAATTACCCAGAGATCCTTGTGCTGGTCCAACACCTTCCACAGTCTATTTTCAAATGGATTGTCACCACCTTCATAATATATATAGCTCCTATAACAAGCATGGGAGAGCAAAATCTCTCTCTCTCCCTCCCCACTTACTATTTCCTTCCTCCTCCCCCTCCACTTCCTTCATTTGCCTATTTGTGAGCTCTAAAGGCTTAATTAGCATTTCTGCCCTGGCCAACCCACAAATTAAACACAACACTGCTTAATCCATTCTGCCTTGCTTTGTTGGAGCTGCTGTGAGCAGCCTTCCTTGCCTGCTACTCTGTCATAAGCAGGTATAAATAAGAACAGACTAATGAGGGTGGAACCTTTCCCACTGCATTTTGGGAAATGTCTTTAAGCAGCACTGTCAAAACACATTTTATAAACACATCTGTTATTCTAGGGCGGACAGGGCCTGAATGTTTTAGGCCTTCTCTTGGCACAGCAAGATTGAAGTGTGAGTGCAGGGAGCAAAATGATAGCAAAGTAATATCCCAACACATCCATCATCACCTTCACGTTTGCTTTGCTCTCAGTCACTGTGCTAGCATGTATAGTAACATGAGCACATCACAGAGCATTGTGTGAATATCGAATTATCAAGGAAAAACCTAACAAATAGTTGCCACCACTTCTCTACTACTGTCGTTTAATTGAGAGTGATAACTGGGGTCTAACAAGTGTCTAACAAACATCTGTCTTGTCTTGTATCAGGGACCAAATGGTCGAAGAGGAATCCCGGGTTTACAGGTAAGTTTAATTAATTTCCCATGTCTACAGTAGGGACGTAATTATTGGATCAAACAATTAACCGGTTAAATAATTAAAATTGTACTGTTTAATTGCTTGACCATTGGTGGGCCAGTGCAGGGCAACCGGAGCTGAAGTCCTACCAGAGCCGCAGTCCTGCTGTGTTTGTGGGCCATGAGTCCTTCCTGTGAGGCACGGCAAGGGCGGCTCCAGGCCAGTGTGCCTGTCATGCATGGGGCTGTGGCTCTTCCACCATGACCCGTGTCTTGCCTACTGATTGGCAGAGCACAATCATGGCCAGGGTCCCACCTGCCTGCCACACAGCCAGAGCCCTGGCTGCCACCCCCACATGGCCAGGGTTCCGCTGGCTGGCCAGCCTGTTACCACCAGAACTGCTCCACCCTGGAGCGACTTGCCATCCACTGGGGTTTGGGTGGGGTCTGGTTAACTGGCTGCCCAGCAAGAGTTTCAGTAAGTCTAATGCCTGACTAGTTAACCTTTTACATCCCTGATCTGCAGTAGGATTATTGTTAGTTGTCCTGCCTTCTAAAATATTTGCAACAGAAGTCCAATATTTATTTTAGATGTGTTAGGATAGGCAAGCAGGATTTGTGCCTTTTCTCAGAGAATTAGTCTCAGCGACTTCAGTGATACTACTTGTGGTCCTAATACAGCAATGCATATGCTGCAAAATTCCCATTGACGTTAATGAGAGCTAATAGCTGATAGTAAGAAGTAAAAGGGAAATTTATCCATCCAGCTAGAAGAAAAGGAATGTTGTCCTTTTAAGGGCTCTCTTTAACAGAGGGTGGGGAGGAGGGTTGTTAAAGGAGAGTAGAGATGGATAGAAAGGACAAGGAAGACTTTAGAAGCAAGTTTTTGTAGCAGAGTAATTAAAATTAAAGTGTGTATTTTAGATAAGGGTAGTTGAAGAATTTATTTAAAAAACTATAGGTCTGAAGATCCAAGCAAAATCTGGTAGGGCATGCTGGTAGAGTCTTGACAGACTGAGCTAAGGTATGACAAGAGGTGTTCAATGCCAAATAAATTATATTAGAGATTGAAAATATCCTACTGTTCTCCTGGCAGACCAGTTACTATTATGATCACTTGAGAAAATTACTATAAGAAACTCTCTCTTGCAGGCAGAGGAAGGAGAGGAAGGTCCAAAAGGTTCTGAAGGCGAACAAGGATTTCGAGGATCCCAGATGAATATTAACATTCATATAGATATTTTTGAGGAAAAGGAGAACTTGAAATACAAAAGAGAAATGAAAAAGTCTGTGCGCAAAAATGTTATGGCTCCCTGTCCAGACTCACATAAAGCACAGCCAGTGTGTACGGGAATATATTGTTGGTGGCTCTGAAGCACCAGCAGCATAGATTTGAATTGGTCATAGCATAGTAAAGCAGAAATAATGTAAACTTCTCACACAGCTCTATCCATGCACCTCTTTCCTGGCTTGCAACACCTTTGATGTTCCAGTGCTGCCCCTCTGTTGAAGAAATAATGGCCAAGTATGACTTCACTGGATACTGATCACTGTTTTCTGTGGTCCAGAGAGGAAACTTCTTCCTCATGTTGATGAGTGAACCAGTGAAACACCTCGTGTAACCAGTATAATTAAAGGATGTACGATCTGGCCCTGTGTGATTTTAGAACTATATTAGGTCCCTGCATTGTAAATATGGATATAGATTCGCTTTTGCAGGTACAAGGACTACAAATTGAAGAAACTGTTCTAGGATTTCCTTGAAAGTAACTCCTGGTGAGGCAACTGCACTAAGGATATTAAAATGCAGTTAATTGACTAGTGAATGGAATTTCCCAGTGGGGCTTTTGTACATTTCAAAGGAGGAATGCGGAACTCTGCATACAGCCTGGGACCAGCGGGAAGTCCCACTGACTCTGGGCTACACCGGGTGCCTGCTTTGAAATGCTCAAGAGTCCCCAGCAGGGTTCCAAGGAAGTGCCACGGGGGACCCAGAATCAGCTGGGGACTCCCCAGATGACCCCGGGCTCTCCGGCTGCCCCTTTGAAAGGTGCAGTGGTGGCATTTTAAAGGGGCAGTTGCTCCAACTGGCGATTGCTCCCTGGAGGGCCACAGTGGCAGGACCGCTGGCTGACAGGGCTCCCCTCCCTGTTGTCTGGGGCTGGAGCTGAGGGTCCGGGGGTGGAGGTGAGTGGCTTTGGCTTTGGGGCAGGGGGACCAGTTATCATGTCCAGTGGCTGGCAACATGCTGGCAACATGCAGAAAGGTGCAGAGGTGGCATTTTAAAGGGGCAGCTGCCGCACAGCTGATCAATAGATCAGCTGTGCGGCAGCTGCCCCTTTAAACGCCACCTTGGGGTTTCGAAGTGGCAGAGCTGCTGTGTGGCGCTGCCACTTTGAAATACCCCTTTCCCACCTTTGCTGCCCCTATCTATAAAGGAAGCAAAGGGGGGGATATTGACTAGTCAACTAGTCAAAATACTGTCCGATAAGCAAATGATTATTGGATAATCGACTAGTTGACTTATATAAAATGCTAAATGGTGTTATTTCATAAGGCAGGGTATTTTTGCATTTATAATACATGAATTTGTGTGTTAACTGGATTTTCTGTGTCATATAATTTCTAGGGACTAAGAGGAATTGAAGGTGTGAAAGGAGAGAAAGGAACAGAAGGAAATAAAGGTCTTCAGGTAAAAATACTCTGGGAATTCATTTAGGTTTCTACTCAGTGTGTGGGAGACTTCCATTTTTATTGTTTTGTTGCATTCTTTGTTTAGAAATCCCTGAAAGAGAGATGTATTCATAAGAAATCAAGGAATAAACTTAAAATACAACAAATACTCTGGTAGCACTTTAAAGACTAACAAAACACATAGGTGGTATCATGAGCTTTCGTGGGCACAACTCACTTCTTCAGATTAGCAAAGTGTCGGATGTCCAGAACCAAATGTTAAAGATCTCAGGGCCATGACAAACTACTTTACATTATAAGAAAATATGCAATAGCTATATCACAATCTATTTCTATCATATCATAGCCCACCAGTTTATTTAAAGGTTCATAAGCATGTGTATGTATATGTTTGCCTAAATATCATGAAACACAGATTAAAATAGTGTTTTAAAATCAACTGCTCAAGTGTTAGAAAATGTCAGAACTTTTGCTTTATTCTAGCACTAGAGGATTAACCCAGCATTGCTCAGGTTCTTGTGGGGGCTCACGGCAGGGGTTTGGGGCTGAAGGAGCTTGGGGCTCAGGGCTGGGGTTGGGCAGTATGGGGAGGGCAGAGTATGGGGAAGCCAAAATCAGGGTAGTGTGTGGAGGGTGCAGGAGTCAGGGCAGGGGGCTGGAGGCTGTGGGGGGCTCAGAGCAGCCCCACGGCTGGCCAGGGCTATGCTGCCTGGCCAGTAGCTGCTGTCTGGAGGGAGGCAGAAAAGGCATTGCAGCAGGTGTTGCACTGTTCAGCTCATGCCATTGGCTACTTTCCGGTGGGCCCCCGGTGGCTGCCCAGCCCTGGCTGGGTGGCTGTTCCTCTGCTCCCACTGGCAATTGCTCCCTGGAGGCCACAGTGGCAGGACCACTGGCTGACAGGGCTCCTCCTGTTGTCTGGGGCTGGAGCTGAGGATCCGGGGTGGAGGTGAGTGGCTTTGGCTTTGGGGCAGGGGCCACTTATCATGGCCAATGGCTGGCAACATGCAGAACCATGCCCCCAGCTGGTCACTGTGCAGTATAACTGTCCCCTTGCACTTGGTGCCCTCTTTGATCACACTGGAGCATAACTGCCCCGCTATCAGACCCTTCCCTTTCTGTGTTATGGAAAAGAATCTGATTCCAGGCTCATCCCATTATCCCGGCACAACCAAAATCCTTCCTTGCTTTGAGTTAGGGTATGTCTACACTTGCAGCCTATTTCGAATAGGGCTGCAAATGTATCATTCGAATCGCAAATAAAGCCCGGAATTTAAATATCCCATGTTTGATTTGCATCTTCCCGGCCGGTCTCCATTTTTTAAATTTACAAGTCTGGACTAACTGCCCGCGTCTACACACGGCAGGGACCCGGTATTTCGAATTAAAGCTCTATTCTGAACTACCTGTTATTCCTCCTGCAAGGAGGTTTACCAGGTAGTTCGGAATAGGGTTCTAATTAAGTAAATCGACAGAACAGAGGAGTTTTTGCGGTGTAGGTATTCCTCTTTCTACGAGGAACAACTCCTTTTTGCGGAAGAGCTCTTGAGCAAAAAGGTGTGTGTGGACAGGGAATAGGGATTTTTTGCGCAAGAAGACTGAAGAGGAAAAAGCACAGTTGCCCTGGTGACCATTCTGTCCATACCAATCAATTCTTACTTGCGAGAGAGCATCCAGTCAGTCTGGACCCTCTCTTGTGCAAAAACGCATCGCTTTTTTTATGTGCTTTTGCAGTGTGGATGCACTCTTCTGCAAGAAGCCTGTAATATAGGCATAGCCTGAGTCTGAACCACAGT